>CABFOQ010020580.1:1533-12408 GCA_900660455.1 Gephyroberyx darwinii
CATACACACATAGTTACACAATCCTCCCTATCAGCGCCTTTGGTGTTCCCGGTGTCCAAATCGCTTACCAAGACTCTTTGCTATTCTTGAGAGCCGTGTGAACACGCTGGGTGGGCAGGCAGGGCAGCGAGTTTGTGTCCGCTCAGCTTCCCATGACTGCTCACCTGCTTTTCTTTAACACACACTTCCCTCTTTCTTTCTGTCACTTTCTTCTCTCGCCTGTCACTCTTTCTCAAACACACACATACACACACACACACACACACACACACATACACACACGACACTTGTCACCATAAAACAGGTTGTGTAGTCAACGCTGGCTATCACCATGTCCTTCTCTGCCATATATGAGCTGCTCTCAGCTGTTGAACCACAATTAACCCCCCACCCCCAACACCACCACACACACACACGTACACAAACTCATTCACACACACATACACACATTTTCTCCCTCTCTCTCACTGCTGGTGCCCTTTCGCTATCAGCTCACACACTGCAACCTAATACGTGTGGGCAGGGGGGTCATCCACAGAGTGTCTGTTGGTGTGTAAGTGTCACTAACTGAGTATACAGCATTTCTTGCGTGTGCATGTGTGTGTGTGTGACTGCACACATTCCAACATCTTCTATAATGGCGAAATACTTTGCTCTTTACTATAATAGAAGATGGATTAGTGGTGATTCATCACCTTAAATGCTTCAATGAAAAACCCATAATCCAAGAATAAACATGTTTCGGTGTTTTTGGTTTATGTCAACCAGTGTTGCACTGGTAGTGTTCGAGTGATGTGACAGCAAAACGAGAGCGAAACTGGGAATGGTTTGTTTAAGTTTGTAATTTAGAACAGACCGAATGCTGGTAAACATTGAAAGTTGGTAAAACCATTGCATCTTGAAGCCAAACTCTATATAAATAATATGTTTAAATGTATAGGAATACAAAGAATCTTAAAAAAAATCTCTGCATGGGGTTTAACACGTTATAACACGCTATAACCTGTCCAAAAAATCCCTGATTTGGGGTTCAAGTGAATACTGCTGTCGCTTTAAAGCAAGCTGTGCTGTTGTTCCCTTTTAAAGTCACTACGTACGGAGCCCAGTGATAGGACATCGGTAGCAGGACATCCCGTATCGTCATCTCCTCAGTAATAGGACATCTCAACCTTGGCTCTGTGTCTGTTTTTTTTACCTGCACATCAAACATTCTGGAGACAGAGACCAAAAAAAAAAAAAAACCTGATGAAGAAGAAAAAGAAAAATCTGTCAGCTCGACTCCCACTTGCTGAAATGAAAAAAGTTTGCCGGGAAGATTGAACTCCATGAGACAAGGTGTACCATTAAATCAATCAGGGGGGCATCTTCACCCGCCTTGAAGGAAACCATTGGTCTCTGTCAGGAGTTTGGCTGCTCCGCTCTGGGACTCCGGCGCTCCGATCCCTCTCTCGGCTCAAAAACATTTGAAAGGGAAATCTGGGAAGCAACAATGCAGATGACGTTTTAGTCTATTGATCTTTTAGACATGAAAGATATAATTAACTGTACTAAATAGCAGGGGCAACATATGGAGGTGACAGACTCGCGACAGGCTTTGATTATGTTTTGATCTGCTAGAAGATTCCTGTCAATTTTTTTCAATTTCAGACATGAGTTTTTAATTTACTGTCAAACCGACTGACTGAGCTGTTGATACAATGACTGACAATATGTGACAGAGGTTGTAAAAGGGTTGTTTTTATTTGTATTGCTTGTGAGCATTACACAAATAATAGAAATAATTCTTACAATTAATTCTTGGCATTTGTATTAAACTGCATGAAGTACCAGGTGGGCGGGGTTTCGAGGAGCAAGACATTTTGGATAATGTCAGTTGTGAAGCTATCAGAAAGTATACTAAATAGGCTTTCAAATGCTTTGCTATGATTGTCAAAATGGACTGGCACTGAACTGTCCTTCGGTACATATGCTAAGTATGCTAACACAAACGATGAAACTAGTATTTTACTCACATCACTGAAGAAGAAAGTAGAAATCCATATACAGAAATCCTGTATCCATCAACTAAAAAAAGAATATATTTGAATTCATTTATCTGGCCAAATAAGGTCAAAAAGCTTTTGGATGTTATAGCCTCAGAATAACACATTTAGCTGACATGATCCAATTCAAAATCTGAAAATACGTTTTAAAGTAGCAGTTCATCAGGATGTGAATGCTTCACATCACAATCGAGTATATTGGCAGTTTGTGCATTCACTTGCTGCTACACATCGACGGTGCTGGTGGAAGCCATGTGCAGCTAAAATGGGCAGTGACGAGCGTATTTGTCAATGCTGTGAACAGCAACACTCCGTCGCACAGCCAGAACTCCTTCCGACTAACCACAATACAGTCGCGGAACGCATTAAAATCGCCCCGACTCACTCCATCACCATTTCCAAAGTGATCTGATGGAGATATTACCTAAATGGCTGGCAAGCTGTGGGCTGCTAACTAAATGCTAATATGTGTCAGAGCCTGGGCTAGGATTTATGGCTCGCCATCTGCTCCCCAGCATACAGTACAATGTTAGCTTACAATGTTAGCTTTGATCAAGACCTCCCTGTTCATTCCACCCAATCACTCATCCGCGTAGGAATTAGCACCGAGTTCTTTTTCCCTTTCACCTAATCATGTTCTGCACTCGGCGATGCTCGTTTCAATGAAATAGTAATTCATTTGGGGGGTGGGGGGGGTATTTATGTTTTGCAAAACATACACGATGGCGCAATTAAAAACAACAGTTGCACCCTGATTCATAACATGATTAGAGGGCTTGCAAATGAAAAGTCATTACAATAGTGCGGCCCCACTTTCATTGGAATAAAAACTAGCGGCTGTTTTTTTTCCTTCTCTTTCCTGTACACGGTAAAACGCTGAAATAAACCTAGTCAAAACATGTCTGACGGCACAGTTTGTCTTTGAAAACATTGTTGAAAATGTCTCTGCCGCCGAGTTTCGCCTCTGTGCTTATTGCTCAAATGCCGTGTGACGTTTAATAGAAGCCGCGTAATGAACAAACCATTTGCTAGTGATCTATATGGATCTGTGAGGGAAAATAGTGAACTTTGTGAAGAATTCCATCCAATCCATCTGTCCAAACAAGTTTATTCTAGCATTTGTCTTCCCGGGGAGAAGCCTCTAGGCCCGGAGCGTGCCTAATGCCATTTGATGAAACAGTAAAGATTCTCCATATCTTTTCCCCAGTAAAAGGCTAATTGCTGTGCTCCAGTCAGATTTACGTCCCCCCGTTCTCCTTTATGCGCCCGGCGTCTGTAAGCCCCTCACGCCACCGGTCTCCGAAGGGGTGTATGTTATGGTCCCGTGTCAGCGAAATCAATCCTTATCAATTTTAAAGTTCAGATTTTTATTTCATGGCTTTCAGGGGAGCGCCTTTCAAGCGAGAATGACTATTCCAGTCCTTTTTTTTCCTGCCACCTCTCTTCCCATCTGCGTCCATATTGATTGTCTGTGTGCGGCTCCCCTGCGGTTTTCCGGCCCGCGGTCGCCCCTGCACTGTTGTCAGCAGTGCCTGAAGACGTAGTTGAGTTAAATAATGCTAACTAAAGCCGGTGATCTGTCTCAATGTGGCTGCCCAGCGTTAATGAGCTCTGGTAATTGTCATGTCTCAGCGGTGGGCCGGGAAGAGACAGAGAAAGGTCAGCGGTGGTACCATTGGCGATGAGTTTAAACTTTGCTCTATCAAGGAATCGACGTACAAATATTAAAAAAAAAAAAAAAAGTATATATTTCATTTTTCAAACAACCCCATTCACCCCCACACTGATCCCTGTCTGAAAGTCACTATCTACACCATGTCCAATAGTGGGCAAAATATATTAGAAAGCTGTATTACATGTTGTGGGCCCATTTAAGAAACAAAAAGACTTTAACATTGTTTATTAAGGACTGAATTAATCCTGTTTTGGTTTAAACGCGTGTTAAAAATTCACCTAATCAATCTAATACACCTGATGTGTGTGTTGCGTTTGAGTGTGAGCAAAACTGTGTGTGGGTGGGTGTGTGTGTGAAAGAGAGAGAGTACCTATGTCCACATGTTCCATACATTACACACCACAGCATCACGTGCACACACAAACACACGCACATTGAATAATGCTGTTAGGAAATACTTGGGAGCATTTGGGTTTGAATCTTAGTTCATGCTACATCATGCTGTCACAACACTCTTTTTTTTTGCCATTCAAATAAAATGTATTTTGCTCAAATCCGTTTGGGCTACAGAGAAATACTTCCTGAAAGCACCAAGTCCAAGCATTTACTGGCAGTTTACCCCCTCAGTTTCTTTGACTCTTTTCCTTTCACAACTTGTGTCAGGTAAACATTGAAGTGCTGGAGATTAGGCGGAGGGGTTGTTGTCCGTGTTGTGTGTGTGTGTATGTATGTGTGTGTGTGTTGTGGAAGGGATAGCTGTGAGGGCCCCAAACAGTAAACTAATGGTTCAGCGCTAACTGCCCACTAAGTGGGTGGGACAAGGATGGCCTGACCCCGCTGGCCTTCCCACCAGTCCCCTCTAACAGCTTTGGCCTCGGGGTCAGCTCAATTTCCCCACTGCTGAGTGGTCATTACGGAGCACGGCTTTGATAAATGCTCACGGCTGCTGCTGCTCCTGCTGGCTGGCGGCGCTGCACACAGAAATCTCCACCGTGGAGGCATGCAGACAGAGAGGGGAGAAAAGAGAAGGGGAAGAAGAGAGGAGAGAAGAGTAGGAAAGATGAGAGGAAGAGAGAGAACCAAGAGGGAGCATGGGGGTGGAGGAAAAAAGCAGCCAGCCGGCAACCCAACCACACAGCCGCGGCATGCTACTGGGAGGCAGATCTACGGGCCCCCCGGATCCCACCGTGCCCCAGGTTACCTAGCAACATGAGGACCCAAGTCCTCTCGCATTTTCGCTCAGAGAGAAGAGGTGGAATGAGAGAAAGAAAGATGGAGGAGGCAATGAGGGGAGAGGAGGAAAAACAAATCAAATGAGGATTGTTACAGACCCCAGCGACTGCCCCGATCTCTCTCTCTCTCTCTCTCTCTCTCGTTCTCTTTCTCTCTTCCCCTGAGACAATGTTGATGAAAACCTCTGAATGCAATCATCGCACATTTTCCAAATACATTGACCGCTCCAAGGTGCCAGTTTGACAGTGCTGGGCGCTCAGGCGGATTTGCTCTGCTGGTCTTCACGCTCCCAGCACCATCCTTTCAGCATGACTTCATCTGCAGACTTTTGTCGCTAAGTTGACAACAAAAGCCAATTCAAAGCCCTAAAATACCATAATACAGCAACACAAATAAAACCACAAAGTAAAAACCTTGCAAAAACAATTTGAAAACATGGTACCCGAAGGTAAATAGATTTACTTTCATAAAATTATGGTTTATAAAAAGCAACATTTATTTTTCACAGCAGTAAACAGAATCATTAGCCACTTTTCCAACACGTGGAGCTCACAGGACTGACACCAACCCAGTCACAGCTCCTTTATTTGAAACTGAGGTGTCAACAAGGGGTGGGGCAATTAAATTACATGTCCTGTATGACGAGAGCCTATGTGGGCCTAACAGTTGTCCTAAAAGGTAAGTGATGAAGTTAGGCTGTTTTGCTGGGAAAGCCAAGCAGCAGAGGAAGGGAACTGTGGTCACAGTGTTTAAAGTAGGAGAGGCCTCGCTCAACCTTAGCTTGCTCCGCAGGCCTCAGGAGACCTCAGCAGTCTATTTAGGCTGCAGACCTAGTGACAATATCGGCTCTGTTCCACTGCTAGGCAATGGGCAACAATTGCTCTAGTGTGTTATCAATGTTCTGCACTTGTAGCTTCAATTTTGCACCCTATTTAATTTTTAAACTGCAATTAACAGAATGTTTCCTGACTCGGAGACCAAGCCAGGCATTTGACCATGCGTTATATGATGCCAAAAATATATGGATATTATTGAGAAAACTCACCATTCTGTCTCAATTCCTGAAACATTGACCTGAACAGTCTGATGATAAGCTTTTGTCGAACAGGACCCTCGGCTGAAGGGACCCTCGTGCTCCAGTCTGACTCCACCTCTACTGGGGTTAATTTGTGCCATCTTTGCCCTGACATGGATAACAGTGCCACACCCAGTGGGAACACAAACCATGGCAAGGCAGTGGAGGGCGGGTGTTTATGGTATACTGTCTGTTTGTGTATTTGCTGACCACACAATAAGGTAGAGTTGGAGTAAACAGACACACACGCGCACACACACACACACACACACACTCACAGAAAGAGAAAAGCACACACACACACACTTGCCATTATACACCAAGACAATCAAGAGGATCCAACACTATGGCCCTATGCCATGATGACAGTGGGCCAAGTTTAAAAAAGGGAACCTAAAGATGGGATATAAATAAACAATGGGAGTTAAGAAAAGAAAAGAGATGATTCACTCAAACTGTCCCAAATGTTAAGGGGGTGGAACTGTGCCACCCTGCATGAGGCCCTGGTTGTACCAATGGTGCCAACCCACAAAAAACACTAACATTTGTAGAGCGGTCACATTTTTGGCATGGTCATTACAAGGTGGAGTCCAGCACCACCTGCCACCACCAATAACCCATAGTCACGACACCATAACCTAAATGTGTAATAATATTTGCTAATAATATTGCTATAGTTATTCTATATGTTCTATCTTTTTTAACAAGGAGTAAATGTATTGTCCGTAGTGCTAGACAATTCATTGAACACACAAATAAACAACATTTTAAACATTTTTTTAAAAAAGAAATTACGCTGCCTCTCCATGTTTAGCAGTTCCTATGGTGCAGCCCTAACTGACACCTCGCAGGTTCCTTTTGAAGTTTACAGGAAAGCAAAAATACTTACACCCTCCTTACTGACGTCTTTGATCTTGTGTATAACCTTACCTGGTTTTTGTCATAATTGCACATTCGGTGCAAGACAGATCTCATCAAGGGCTTTTATGTGTTAGAATGATTTCCTGGGAAGGTCACACGCTGCTTTTTGGCAGCCAGACTTATAAATGTATATCGTTTATAGCCCTGTCTGCCACCTATAAAAAAATAAAATACCAAAAGAGTAATGACAGTAATTTCCTATGAATGCAAAACATTGCCTTATTCTATAATGGTGGAAGAATAGCCTACTACCATTGGCAGGTGTGGATATTCCTGGCTTCTGGACACTGTGGAGTGCCACAACGCTGCATACAAGCGTAGCTGAGCAGAATCACACCTGGGTTCCCCACAAAAAAACTTACATTTACCATTTCCACAAAACTAAGGGAGACGGTGTTCACGTAGTATTCCATTCTTCCTCCTCTTCCTCCTTGCTTTTTAAAAATAATTTGGTCTCAGAAAGATGGGCACTCTCATATTTTGGCTTCAGAAAGGAGGTGAGCCAATAGACCGGCTTCGCACGTGCAACCCTGTGTCAGTGTCTCCTATCTATGAGAAGCTAAATCCCAATTCCACTTATTCTATGGCTTGTCATCGTTTTTTCAACGGCAGTATAAAGTGCATCCAAATATGTTCCTGAGGCTTACTGCCTTGGTGTTATTGTTTTATCTTCATCTTTGCAAAGATACGCTGAAGCAAGTTCTACAACTCTTTACGTTAGCATGCTAGCAGCTACAGTGCTGTAACATTAGTAGTTTAAACCACCAACATTACATTACTGTCATTAGCTATATATATATATATATTTTTTTTTAAATCTTTTTTGCTTTAGTATCTTTTTATTTTGGTTAGATATTTACAAGGACAGAGCCACAAATGTTGTTTTGCGACTGTCAAGCTAGCATGATTTGACACTTGCTGAGCTTGGCTAAACTACAGGCCATAACATTAGTGTAGCGAACTCGCTAACCCCAGGAGAACAGACAGAGACACGGAAGTTCACTTCATTAACACAATAAAAAACTCAGGTCTTCCCCCTCCTCCAGTCTGCCACAGTTAGATAACTGCCAGGGACAGGGTCATATTTGGAAACATGAAATTTGATCAGTATTGCATCCTTTCCTGTGTTTAGCAGTGAGCGGATTGTTGCTACTTAACCACATAATGACACTTAAAACATTTGGGTTTGGCGAGGTGAGAGTAAAGGAAGTGGACACATCATGCTCTTAGTCTCATATATCGCATTACACCCACAGACCCAATGCGGCCAATCTGCCAGCCTAACTGTTCGCTTAGTAATGACTGGATGGATGGATAGATGGATAAATAGGGCTGAAAGTAAAATGACTAACAATAAGACGATGAGCATTAGGAACATAAGGGGCGCATATGATGAAAAAAGCAGAAAAGAAGAAGAAAATATTTGATTGCATTCCTGCTTTGGCAACTGGGTCTCCTGCCCCAAAGTCCGAACACACATTTTGGCTGTGACGTTGCAGAGATACCCCTCTATACCCCATCTTCCAATGGGTTAGGGTTAGGGCCTACTCTCACAACCACACACACTTCTGCATACACATACAGAACAGAGTATATGTATGCGTGCACGTGTGAATATCTACATGCATGTACGTGTGTGTGTTAGTGTCTTGGAGATTCTGAGAGATTGATGCGGTGCAGCGAGCTAAAGTAGTCTCACACCCCCCCAGCTGCTATGTCTGAGACAGAGGCCTGCTGGTTCACTAGCTGTCTGGAAGCAGAGCCACAGATAGTATTTGGCTATTACAAAACGTTTGAGCCATAACCATATTGCTTTGTGTAGCTCATGGATCTCAGACAGTTAGGATATCTCCAACATGGCAGTATTATGCTTCCGTTTCTAGACAGGCCATAATACATACTAGCTTGATACTGATGGCTCTGGAACTGAGCCACTGATACACGTAAAGCTAACATATCTTAAAGCTAACATTGCTCCATGGCATTGTCTATCAATAGAATAAGGTCATGATAGCATCATGTCTAACTGATAGCCTGTTTGGTATCCAGAGTTTCCCACTGTCATTGGGATGACAGAAGAGAGAGAGACATAAAGACCTGGAGATAGTACTGGCTAGCAAGAGGGATTGAGAGAAAGAACAAGTGTGTAGAGAGGAGAGGGAGAAAGAAAGACAGGGAAAAAAGGAGAGAGAGACCACATATAAGGGGCTGGTGGACATGTAGAAAAGGTGTCAAAATAACGCCTGCATGCTCAAAGACATCCCGTTCATTTCTGAGAAAACAAACAGATGTCACATGCGTACTAAAGATCCCACTCCTCACCCCCGAAGTCTTTTAACTCACTGAGTTCAAAGATGATCACCGGTGCTTACGTTTGTTCGGTTTAGTTTTCATGTCTGGGTGTGTTTGGTTTGTGTGTCTGTGCAGTTGTTAATGTGTGTTTGAATGAGTCTGCAGATTTACACACCGCTGAAAATATTTTTTAAGAAGTGTGTTAACAACATGCAGCATCTTGGTTGTATATACCCATACACAGGACCTGCATAGAAACCTGTTACTAAAGATTTCTTGAACCAGTTGAGCAGCAATTCAGTTTCTGCCAAGTGCTCTGAAAAAGCCTCATGAATTTGTGTGATCAATCTTAATGTACCTAATTCGGGCTAAAGTAAACATTCAATTGGTGGATGGGTTTATAACAATGCTTTCCAGTGCCATGAGTGAGACATTTTCAGTATGGGTGGCGCAGTGGGAATCGCACCTCAGACCCTAGCTGTGCTAGTGCCACACTGGACCACATGCACCCTGAGACTGAAGCTCTTCACGCAGGATAAACCCCTGAATGGAGACATGCTCCCAGTTAATGCGTGCTGGATTGAGTCTGCAAATTCAATAAAAACAAGTGGAAACCAGCTTAGCGCTAGGTACATGCTTGCCAGCTGCGAGCATCTTGGTAACATACACTTAGCAAGGCCTACTACGGAAACATTACATCCTCAACAAAGGAATAAACGCACTTGGAACAAGCAAGTCCAACAAACAATCTTCCACTAGCTAGCCAAATCACTCCACAAGTACATAAATAGCTAGCCTAATGAGCTAAGGCTATCCTGATTTCACTGGAACGGTCACATAAATACTAAGATAACGTAATGATTGATCAGATGATGTGGCAAGATACCATTAGAATCAAGATTCAATAGCTCGTACCCTCCAGCCTCAATCGTAGTATGGATGCACATGAGAGGTAGACCAGGGGTCAGAGCTGCTGACTGACGCTGTCATTGTGTGTTTGTTAGCGGGATTGTGCGTGTCTGCATGTGCGCGAGACGCCGAGAGAGGGAGGGAGGAGGAGGAGGAGGAGGAGCAAAGGTAACAGGCGGGCGGTGAAATATTGTGGAGTCTGCCAGTCGCTCCATGATGTATTGAGAATCACTCGCTCGCTAATTGCCTTAAATTAACAGTAGAGTTGGGTGTGACAGTTCACGTAACTGTTTCTTCTGCCGCTTCAGATGAATGGGTTGGGGGAGTTGCTGCCAGGGCGCTGTTGACAATCGAATTCTCCTTCAAACTCCCTATAATCAATTTCTCTCTCTCTCTCTCTCTCTCTTAGCTCTCTCTCTCCATATGAGAAGAGATCTGAGGCAATGAAGATGTAACGGGGTTCAGAGATTTCAGGGCCACTGGCTTCAGCTGGAAGATTTAAGTAGTTTGATGATATCTTTGTTTGTAAATGATCATCTCCTCCTTTGTTAAAGTGTGATGATAAGATGGCTCCGTAATCATGTGTGATCCATGAATTACATTTTGGCCAGACTCTCACCATGTTGGATGTGTATTTTGTTCACACACACACACACACACACACACACACACTCACACCAATGAGTTGAAGGGAGCTGGTTGTGCTGCTCTCCCCTCAGGCCTCTCTT
>CABFOQ010020589.1:5317-17117 GCA_900660455.1 Gephyroberyx darwinii
TTCAGATGCCGTGAAATTGTTGACGATCCCTCGGAGAGAGAGAGAGGGTTAGCGGCGACATATTTTGTTGTGATGCTGCGACAAAGCAGCAACAACCTTTGCTGGTGATCCTCCTCAAACAGCTAAACGTCTTGGCTATGACAAATGTGTGGGGCATGAGATATAAAATCCCGTGTGGGTTGCAGAGTACTGAAAAATTAATAGCAGGGGTGATATCCATATCCCGTTGTGAATTAGCGTTAGCCACGGTGCTGCTGGGTTTACGCCGGCGTGATAAGAGTATAAGCAAGGTCGCGATGTTATACGTGGCGCCGTTGTGGCTGCGACTGCACCCACTCTCGCTCTCACATGCTTGTTATGACTAACACGACACAGCAACCGGGCTAATACGGTGACAATGACTCCACATTTTGGTGATGGAAAATGAATTTGATCTGGTTGCGAGTCCGGTCAGGGGGGGGGGGCGAGGACGTGGCGGCGCATGCTGAAGAGCTTCACTGCCAAAAAAAACAACCCCAAAACAAACCACGAGAGATACAGGCGTGATACTTTTATTAGCTTCGTTAAAACGTTCGGTTTAAATAACGGCGAGAGGGAGAGGCACGGGGGATTAGCTTCAAATCTGGTCGTGGCTTAGTTACAAAGCAAGCCTCCGAAGAGCATCTATGGATTTGAAAGGCTCTGCGCTGAATCATGCTTTATGCTTCCCAGTCACAACTCAATATTCTTTATGTGCGCAGGATAAGATCAAGAGTCTGGTCTGTTTCGAGAGTCTACTCCAGGCGTACGAGGCGACAGTCGATGGAGGAGGGTGGTCTTTGTTTCCCAACGACCCTCACAACCTCGCAGGCGGTCGCTTGGGCCATATTGAGCTGTTGCCAGAATGGGCTCCCGCCAAGAGGAGCGGCTTTAAGCCCAATTAACTGATAAATGTTAGCCTGCAGGGAGCTGGGAGACACGGAGATCAATGGAGCTGAGCTTCACCGCCCTGGGTTAGCTCTCCCAGCGTGGTCGGGTGGCAGCGTTGGCGAGAGAGACCGTCCAACTGGAGAATCGGGGGTCGACGCCCCCCCGTGTTGGCAAACATCGGCCCTGCTTAAATGTCCTTGAGCGTGACACTGAATCCTAACAAGCTCCAGCGGTGCCGCTCTGCAGACGACCCTGCGCTCTAACCTCGCTGGGTGGGGTGCAAGTGAGGAGAATTTCCCCACGGCACGCACTAGCATCACATGATGGTTATGGCCGCCGAGGCGTGGAGGACGACGCTCACAGGCCGAAGGAGGACGTACCCTCCCTGCATCATGTGCACAGATCTTAAACGCATTTAATAAGAGAGGGCACACACACACACACACACACACACAGACAAACAGTGCACACAAGGTCTGTTCCAGCTGATTAGGACAGCGTGGCAGGTACACGACAGCCCTGTCAGCACCCGGGTTTTTCAGCTGAGGCCGGTTCCTCACATCGCCCACACGGCTGCACGGCCTCCAGCACTTCACTCCTTCATGCATTATGGAGAAGACTCAAACCCCCAAGGGAGACCACTGCCAGTGGCCAATTGCCCACTCACCAACCCTTGTCAGGAGCTCTGTGTGTGTGTGTGTGTGTGTGCACGTTGTTTTTTTAAGGATTATTTTGGGGGATTTGTTTGCCTCTTTGGGCGGCTTATCGTCGAGAGAGACAGGCAAGATGGAAGAGAAAGACCTGAAAGACCTGCAATGTCAAACCCGTGACATTGCAGGCACGCAGTCGCGTGCGTGCACGCCGGTACTTCTGCGTGCGTGCACGTGAAAGTGAGAAAGGCTATGCTGGCATAGCTACACCGTGACCGTTTGTCACGATGCTGCGGCTCGTCACGTAACCAGATCTTGTCCGCCCACTCCCAGAGTAAGTAAGGAGTCAGAACAAGGTTGGTGCTTTACTGACGGCGTTCGTCACGATGGCTCTTTCAACCGAACACAAAAGGAAGAGATCTCTACCAAGGTAAGCAAGCTGGAAAACTCTTCCATAACTTTGCGGCACACCAAAGGGATTCTTACAGAGAGAAACATAGAGTTGAAACATAAAGAAGCATCAAGGAGACACTCGTAAGGCCATCTTAAATCTCACATCCAACAACGCCCGGGCACTCCCATGCCGTGAATCTTCCAATTATTAACTATCACAGGGGTGAAACTTTTCTCATGTTCTGCAGATCTTATCTAGAGTTAATTATCCCTGAAGCTCCCGTGTTGCCGCGGAGCCACCACCGAGTCATTAGTTAAGTTATTTGGTTAATTGCCTTGACTCAAACTGTGATTAAAGCCTGCGCCGAGAAGATGACCGCTGATGAGATGAGAGACAATGGCGCAACTAAACAATAACAATGATTTTTTTTTTTTTCCCGAGCCTCCCCAAAGACGAAACAAAACAAAAAGTGACAAAAAAAAACTTGGTTGCTCTTCGTCTCTAATGAACCTAATCAAACAGATTGCTTTGCTGTGAGTTTTTTTTTTGGGTTTCTCTGCACAGGAAATTGATTTTTTTGACAAGGACAAGTTACTTTGGCAGAGCGCTGCTTGGGTGTAAGTGTCTAGCGTGCCAACCGTATTATCTCAGACTAGTTCAGTGATAAATTCTTATTCATTAATTAACAGATTCATAAAACAATATATAAAGTGCTAATTAAATTCACCTTTAAATGATGCAATGAATAAAACTGTTCAGATTAATTACTCAATTTCCTTAGTGTTGAAGCTATAAATAAATTACTAAAGTTATGAATAAAAAATGTAAAAATAATTTCTAAGAAGCCAATTAAATTGTACTTTTTACAAAAAAAAGAAAATTAAATTGTACTATTTACTAATGTTTTTTCCTATTAATTTTCACAATTAATTTGTCTATAGGGAGTCTTCTTCTGCCTGTTCTAATACATTACAGTTCACTTGATATAAGGAAACTAGTAACAGTTCCCATTGTGAAATATATCGTAGAGTCATACATGTTGGAAGTAGAGGTGCGGGGGGTTCGGTAGCACCCCCTAGTGGCAGATCCTCTTTATCGTATCTGGTCTTATTTTATTAAATTACACCATAACGAATGACATTTTAGATCGTTTAGACGTTCGCTCCCTGATGAAAACCTTCGTCGGTGTGTGAGCCAAATTTTGTGTAATGTCAGAAAGGCTAATCAAATACCGGCTTTGAAGTTCACCGAGGTGCCATTTATTTCCTCTACAGCCGACATTTATCCAACCTACCTATTCAAAGGTGTTATGTAATCGGTTCAAGTTCCCATGAGATTTTTTTTCAAATTTTTATTTCACAATTAAAGTGTTCATTTATGGGCTGTGCTGTTGTGCGATATGATGGAGAGCCCTGCTAGCCACTTCCTGCCAAAATATGTTGCACCATTTTTTTTTGTATTGAATGTGTATTGTTATGATTGTTCATATGAGCGCTATTGGTTTAGTTACTGGTTATTGCTTGGTCTAGTTGTAAGATGTGTCCCCTCGTGTCTATGGAAAACCGCACTAGCCACCTAGCCGCTAGTAAACCACTGGGCAGTCTTGGTTAGCTTCCGCTTTGGTTCCTTATTGCTTTACCATTTACGCTTCCTGCTTGGGTCAACCCACAGAGAACTGAGTTATTAACCTACTACTAGTATACTAAAATATGTTTTTGAGTGAGATGATCTTTTTTTCCAACACAAATTGTAGATAGGCAATAAAACTGCTCCTACTGGCCTGGATGACGTGTCTTGTGCTAAGTCGGAGGAAATATTGTCCAGAAAGCTACCCAGCATAATAGTTCCTTATTGCCACTCTTTCTGTCTTTGATCAAAAACCTTTTAGGAAACATGATGTCTGGTGATTAATAGACAATATAACACACTGTAGCATTACTGCTTGAAAACATACCAACAAAAAGGAGAAAGAAGGCCTCAATTTTGTCCTAAAAGCATAGACCTTTGTGCAATAAGCCTGGTTAACTTTTCCTTGTCCAGGCTTTCTCACTTGATTAAATATTGGGAGAAGCCAATAGCTGCAAACATTCATCATTTGAAAGGATAAAAGATTAGATATTTATGTTTTATAAATATGATGTACATGCCCATCACCACCCCCATCTCCCAACCTCAGTCTGAGAACCAGCTTCCTGTTCATCCAAGACGAAATTCCAACGATCTGGGATAACATGTTGCTGGGAATACATCTGCATCACATGTATTGTTGCTGTGGTTATTTTATTTCTTATTTTTCTTTCTTTTTTTTTTTTTCTTTCTTTCTTTATTTCATTTTTTCAGTCCATAATGTGATATTCCTGGTTGGTTGAGTCAAAAATAGTCAACACTCCTTTACCAAACAAAGGTTCCCAGTCGTCTTCCCCAGCGGATGCTACTTGTATTGTTGTTGTGGTTATTTAATTTCATTTATTTATTAATTTTTAATAAGAACATGCTTGAGTCTGCTTCACCAACAAGCCTATACAGTCCATAATGCAATATTCCTGGTTGGTTAAGTCAAAAACAGTCGAGCGAGTCGCTCCGTTCCCAGTCGTCTCCCCAGCGGACGCTACTCGTGTTGTTGTGATTTGTTTCTGCGTTGAAGAGACATGTGCCTGCGTTACCCCTGACATAACCGGCCTGCCTATTATAGAATTAGATCAGAAAACTAATGTTAAACCCTCACATCAAAGACTCGTTTTGAAAAATCCATCTCTCCAATTGTGGCTGATTAGGGATCCCCCCAGAGGCTGTTGTGAGGGGAAACGTGTGCTGGGATGGAAATGAGATCAGCCTCCTCTGTTTTCCTCCAGATGGAAAAACCAGACCAAAGGAGAGGGATTAGAGAAGGTGCACTGCCTCTGCTGCATTTCTCTCTCACGCCGATCCCTCGCCGAGTGCACCTCTCTTTCTCTTCCCTCAATACGCCGTTCCCTCCTCCCTCCTCTTAATCTGTTGTTCTTCATCCCTCTAAACTCTCTACCCACTCTCCCTCTCTCTCTCTCCCTCTCCCCGATACAGACTTGTTTTGAATTTGCCTGAGCAAACAAATGCCACAGCACCCATGTGAGGATTTAATCACTAGATGTGAGCGTGGGCAGCCCGGTCGGCCTAGACGCAGAGGCTGACCGATAATCAAAAGGTTGCCGGTTTTCCATCTGAGCGCTGGTGGGTGGGCTGGTATTACACCCGCGCTGCTGAAGTGCCCTTGAACACAACGCTGCATCCCAAACTGCATCCAACCCAGCGTGCGGACGACGACGGGGGACATCTGTGGGCGCGATGTGCAGCCGGGTTTGATTCCAGTTACCTGTGTTAATTAAGGGAGCGCTAGAAACGTTAGCGTTAATGACACTGGAGATACAGCGACGATCCGCACAGCCTCGGCTGTAATTGGATGCAGAGTAATTCATTAGACCGACAGCCGCGTATAGGCCCATCCATTACTAGCGGCTAATGAAGAAATCACTTTTTTTTCGTACCCTGGGTTTCATGTAGCACCCTTTTATCATTTTAAGGAGTGCAGAAATCAGGTGTAAAAGTCTGATGTGCTAATAAGGCCTCAGCATCCCCCACCACTAATACCACTAACATGGTATTACACTCATCAGTGAGCTGCTGCTTTTTTTGAACTGGAATTTAATTATCCGCGCACGATTTTTCCTTTCCTCTCAAATAAAATAAATAAATAACTGCTGGTGATTGGCGGCCGGAGACAACCACGCTCGCTGTGTTGTTCGAGACCAAACATCAAAATTGAACTTTAGCTCGTTTAAACCCATTATTGCAACGAAAAAGCAGAAAAGGAAGAAATGAAACCTGTCCACTGGTGTTTGTTTTACTAGACATGACCAACACATAGTCCCTCATATTAGTGTAATAAATCAATGTTTGATACGTTCGTCCTCTGCTTGTGATTTACAATAATGAATCACGGCTCTCGGTCTTTTCTTTGTTGCGTTTGATGTCGGTGGGAAATAGCATGGAGGAGAACAACGCCTGCAGCAACACAAATGGGAAACAAAGGCCGTCCAGCGAGCCTCGATGAGGAAGTGACCAGAGCCTTTCTACTGGTGTCAACTGAATCAAACAACAACAGTTTACTGGTTTCTATGTAAAAAATAGAGCGTCCCTTTCCTCCCATGACTCCATGATTCACCCTACTTGCCCAAATACGATGCTGATGTTGAGGATGGACACCTCTCTCCCCACAGGAAGTGACAAATCAAAACTTTCCTCTCTCATCACCACAGACCGGCCGGGCTGGTCAACATCGGCGTGCTGTGTGCAGTTCACTGACGTCACCCTTGCAGGATTTTTGGGCATTCGAGTTCAAACTGTTGCTATGCTATTTCGTTCCAGCATCATCCAAAAGGACACAATGAACTGTTGTACTGGGTGCATGGATGATATTTTCTTCCACTTAGTACAAGGCAGGACATTGAGTACAGTCCCGTAAGCACCAAGTAGTACTGCGTGACCTGTTACCAGCCGACTGTGAGAAGACTGTGTACTGGACCAAGTACAATTCAGCCCGCTGCAATTAAACAGAGACCCTCTCCCTCCTGATGTGCAGAATATATGTTCCTTCTCCTCCCCTACCTTTTCTCCTGAGCTCTTACCCACCACTAATCATGTGTTATTGTTCTTTTGTCAAGGCGCTGTGGCGCTGACGTCTGCACACGGGGCTGTTGATGACGGGAGAACTGACGGGAACGTAAGGTTCTGCTGCAGCTAAATCCCCGCCGACGCAAAGGTAAACCTAAGTGCTTTTAAAGAACGGCATCTGTCTCGCTGGATCTGTCTTTGTGCTTTTTGTCCCTCCGATTCTTATTAAATACACACAATTAGAAAGCCATTAAATGTAATGAAATAAAGTGCATGGAGCAGCCATTAGTCCGAGAGCCGCAGTGATTGAGCGGAGCATAAATCAAGCTGCAGATTAAGTAGCGTACTGACCGTTTCTGCCATTAAAGTTAGGGATGTGCTGTCTTTGTTTTGTGGAGGGCTGTAAAATCATAGGGCACCTTGGCTGCGCTGGGAGGCCGATGCCAAGTGTTCAGAAACTCCCATTATCAGCAATGGAGTTCGCGGGGCAAATCTATATAAAAAGGTAATATGACTCATTGACTCCCAATTATTACTTGAGGGAATGGTGTCAATGACAACGACTCGCGGAGATTCATGCTTTTATGGCCGCGTGTCTCTCCGCCGGCCGTCTAGGGGCTGCTTAGGGAAATAACACACGAGCAGGAATATACGTGACGGGACCCGAGCGCCGCAAATGACCAACCGAGGACGACTGAATCAAGCGTGGAGGGTTTATTTACAGACGGGTCCGCGGAGACGCCCGCTAGCGAAGGAGATGTAGAGGCAATGTTTACAAAAAGTAAACCGCGGAGAAGGGCACGGGGCGAAGGACTAAAGGTGCTGCCAAATCAAAGAACCCAATAAATAAAGCAAAGCAGCGACTGACTAGAACCCAGGACAGGCTACTAATCTGAAGAAGCCTACCGGTATGATGCGCTAAACAGTGCAGAGGCTGGGAGTCACCTCTATAGTGTGTTAAACAGAACCACAACCTACAGGAAAACGTATAGGGCACCCAAAAATGACCGCACCTTCAATTCACCTCTGATAGATTTCACGTACTGCCTGCTAATAACAACAAAAACAGCAAAAACTACAATTTCACCCATGCCTGAACCAAAAAAAGGTCTTAAAACTACCATTTCTGGCTGCACACATTGCATGATGACAACCCAAACCAAACACTCTTTCAACAGAAAGGCTGCTATCGCGTCTAGAAACACTAAACTACCAAGAGGCTTTTACAGTCTGCTATACGTCTGCCTCTCCGTGATGCAGGGTGGCTGTCAGCCGAGCTGCATTCCTCATATTTCCACAGAGACTGGAGTAGGACACGCTGTTCCAGGACAAGGGGAGAGTCGGCGAGATGACAGGAAGATAGGGGGGGGAGGTAGAAAGCAGGAGGGAAGAACAAGGAAGGGACCGCAAAAGGATTACCTCGACACGGTTATACAGCAGGATCATTATCACCCCTTGTTAGGAGAAGGATTTTCTCACCGCTGTTTTATCGGTCTGGAATAGAGCACCCCCCCATCTTACTGGAATAGCTGTGGCAGCCATTTTTGTGTGAGAGATTGTCCGAGTATAACGGTGGAGAAGAAAACGAGTTAAGGGCTTGAAAGGCAAACTCCCTAGTACGTTACATGGGAGGGTAAGGATGTGAAACAATGAGCAGTAACAGGGAATTAGCTTTAATGCAGGAAAAAGTCTGTTTTTATCAATCTGGCCCTAAGCCAATGAAAAGAGAAAGTGACACTCGTGCAGGCCGAGGGAGAATTTTTTTAAAAAAGATTTAGATTTGCACGATTTTATCCGTATATGTTGTTTTTCTGGGATTTCGGAGAGGTGAAGGTACATTTTTAGATGTACTGCCAGCTGACGGCGGTGATGGATAAATAACCCAAAACAATGCTAAGCAACAGTTTGAGGTTTTAACTCCTTTCAAACTAAAAATCTCTCCAAAACACTGGTCTTTTAAAAAGGTGGCACAGAAACCACTAAACTTGCTGGATTTCTCTTAAGAGACCAAAACAAGAACATTTCGCTGCCACGTGTCTATCTGATGACCATGCATCACTCCAATAACAGAGAAAAGAAGGCGTTGATGTCAGCCCACGTTTTTCACGAGGCCCAGCAGAGCTCCACTCCAGCAATAGGTGGATAGTACATCATAGTTAAAGCGTAGTGGACTCGCCCTCTTGAACTGCTGAGTATATCACAGCCTTATCGTTGGGAATGCCCCATTCGCTGGGACCGGCTGTACATCCCTCTCTGATAAATGTATATTTCATCACTCGCAAAGATAAATCACCGAGCCGCCGCCGGTGGTGGTGGTGGTGGTGGTGGTCCTCGTCTCGTGGCCGCTAACCAGAATGTCGTGTGAGAGGCAATGAAAACGTCTCCAGCGTTGGAGATGAAAGACGCTCGCTGTATGAACAAGCGACATCGCGGGAAGCGTCTGTCGCTGCTCGTCTGGTCCAAGCTAGCGGGTCAAATGCTTCCGGCTGTGTCTTCTTCTTCAGGCAACAGGTGTCATATTGAAACAGCATCTTGAGAACATCTCGCTTCCACGATTTGATGAATTTGTTGAAACAGGAATCGGGGAGGCATCGCTCAGAAGTGGCTGACAGCGTAGCCTGATGGGATAGCAGCGTGTGTTATATGATGGGAGGGGTGGAGGGGAGATTGGTCAAATATTTGTGAGTTTTGGTATTTTTTTATGTGATATTGTTTGGTAATTTCTAGCAAGCAACCACAAAAATACACCGTTTTCCAAGAGGGAAAAGTAATAATACAAATAAAATCATTTTCTAGATATATAATGGGGAAAAACATGAAATTGCGACTACAATCCCAACCCCGAGTCTCTTCTAGGCGCTCAGTGAGTGTGTTGACCTCTGTTTCTGAGCGCGGTCCAAGCATCCTCCCTGCCACCTCCCTGCAACGTCAATGTCTCTCCGAGGGGGGTCCTTGGTGAGGCCAAACAGACACAGGCAGCGCAGGCTTACATGCACCCAGTGAGACTCAAACAGGGCCACGGACAGGACATGGTACCACCAGGGGTTGCCTCCTGCAGATAGCCAATACCTCCCTTTCTCTGTGGGGGTATCGGGTGATGGGATACCGTGGGAGGGGGGGAAACGGGGCACTCGAAGGTTATTGACCAGCCAGTCACCACAGGGAGGTTGGCTCTGGATGACTATTGGAGCTAGCAGAAAGGAAGCGGACATGCCTATCAGCGGTTCCCACACAAACAAAATGGACGTTATCCGTTCGCCTCAGAAGGTAAAAACTGAACGGCACAGTGTTGGTTTCCTCTCACTCCCGCTGGCTGACTTTCCTTTGCCTCGTTTCTTTGTTCTTTCGTCGGTTGCTAAGTAATAAACGGTCACGTGTCAGTCAAAATATCTGCTGCGACCTCCGCTTTGTTACGTGCTTTCTGATTTTGGCAGTCTGCAGGCGAAGAAGTAATCCCTCAAATACTTACCGATGCCAGGGCAACATGCTGTATGTACAATTATTAACTGAGGGCGGGTGAAAATCCATAAACCAACACATCACAATTTTAATTCTTGAGGTTTCACCTCAAATTGAACTCACTGGAGCACGGAGAGTTTTGCTCTTGTTTTATTTTGTTTTATTTCAGAGCACTACAGCAGATGGGTTCATATTTAAAGCTACAGTAGATTTCTCTGTCTTATCAGCCCAAATCACAGATGGAGCTGTAACAGGGAAGATCATCCCATCCCCACTAATTGATTGAGAACCAATAGTGAGGAACTGAAACTCCTCAACAGCAGCTCCGTCCAGACAACGCTGGACTCATCAACGTTCGATCTTTGCCTTGATTTCGTTACCCGTCACTGCCACTTGGGGGCGCCAACGTACAAAGTTGTCTAGTGTAGTTTTAATTTTGAAATCAGTCCTTGGATCAGTTTCTCCTGAAGTGCGTATCAATTTGTATCAATTCACTGCAAATTTCAGTCATACAGTATATAAGTTTGACAGTTTGAAGCTTCCAGATCAGCGCTGTACCGTAAACTACGCCACCATTTCAAAAACGTGAGGTGCAGCGCAGCTTCCTCGTTCAAACCTACGAGAAACGTTGCCCCGGCGGACTGATAAACACTCAGGACAGTGTGTGATTTTCTCCTGTTCGTCTGCTCTTTCTCCCTCTCTCACCTCCAAATACAGACTGTGAGGTGTCAAAATTCCCGAGTGCGGAGCAGAAACAATATCTGATATTTTATTCTAAGAATAGGATGTTGTTCGAGCGTCACTGTAACCGGGGAAAATGGATTATCCCGTAGCCAGCTGGCAGTCTTCAGCGGCCGCAGTGTGGGTGGGTGGAGGTGGACTGTAAAAAAGGTTTGTGTCGTAGTGATAAAGGCTCCTTTGTTCAACCTTAGGTACATTTTTTGATCTATAATGTTATATTAAACATTTATGATAACAGTTTTGAGCTTTCTACCCTATTTTATTATTTGATATAGCACCAAAAACAGCACTGAAAGGTACAAACAGGACCTGAAAGCCTTCCCTTGTGATTCTGGCTTAGAAATCCCTTTTTTTGATGTGATATAGAGCCTTTATTTTCTTTTCACAATTTCATTTCTCCTGCCTCCACACCGTTTGATATGATCTCCGGTTAATACATCTCTAATTGGAGCATTAGTTGATAGTTGGTAATTGGATGTGAAACAAGGTGTTACCGCAAGTAACAACACACAGGAATACATGCAGGTGGGTGAGCCTACCAGTAGGGATCAACGGAGGACTTGCAATAAATCAAATTGATATCTAATTGGTGTACGTGTTTGACTTTACAGGTGTTCAATCAGATCAGGGCGTATGGACAGGATGTACTAGCACATCTTTCTTGCACCAGGTTAGAAAGCAACATACTGACAGAGAAAATAAAACGCAGCGAATGGAATAAAAAGACAACATGAGGCAGCACGTCTTCAAAGTGTGTGCTTTAAACTAACTTCGCTAGCCTGACCTCCTCTCGAGCCTTGGGACCCAGTTTTCCAGTGCTGCGTTCGGACCGACCAAAAGCGCCTCCACAGCCCAGATGATATTTCTAGGTTCCTCATTTGCAGACGCATGTTGTGGACGTTTCCTGTGAGCTTCTATTGATTTTTGTAGATTGCATTATTCACTGCTTTTGCAATTGCAGTTACCTTGTGAGATAATGAAGCTAATCTAAACCATGCAG
>CABFOQ010020593.1:3302-19538 GCA_900660455.1 Gephyroberyx darwinii
TCCTCTATTCCCTCTGCAATATATTGCTAGTATTTCCCCATGCAGTCTAAGATGTCTTGGTGCATTATGGATATACTTCTAGATCCTTCTCTATCATAAAACTCGTCTGATCCATCCACATTATTGCTATTTGTCACTTTTATTACTGAGTCAACATATTTCCCAGATTCCTATTTTACCTGTTTGTGTTCATCAAACTGCCAAAGATTAAGAATATTATTTGACCTATTGGTAATATCATCGATGTGTATTTGTGGAGATCTACAAAACATTAAACCATGAACAAAAACAAAATGCATGATGTCACAACGTTTGGGTTTGCACACACACACACACACACACACACACACACACACACACACACACACACACACACACACAAACCCTGGAGCTGGGATGGGTTCAAACATGAGAAGAGTTTCCAAAAACCACACCTACCACAGCAAACAGGTGAACTTGTATCCCAACTATTGAATGAGAGAAGTGAGAGAAGTGAATGTATGCTCTCCATTTTAAACTAAAATACTGTAAAACAGAACAGCCAACACAATTCTTTAAGAAATCACAGTCAAAGGAATTTATTAGGAGAAACAAATCAAAGATTCAGCATAACCTGCGTGACAAGATATAATGCCTTGTCTGTCACAGAGCTTGTTCAGCATGTTTCCATAACTTATCCACATTATTTGGTAATTCATTTATGAATTGGGGCTTTGAAGTACTTCAACGCAAAACTGAAAAAATGAATAACAGCAATAGAAAGTGATAAACAAAGCAGCGGCTGCCCTCCAGTGCTTTCTGCGGGCACACACCGGAGAATCAAATTCACTTGTCAGCAGTTACAACAGTAAATAGACAGACCACTGTAACACACATGCCCTTTGTGCATTTGTGTGTGTCATGCTTGGGTGCTTGAGTGTGTGTGTGCTGTCACGTCTTTTACAGAACATTCTCACCAACATTATTTCTATTTGAAATGGTGGTGGCGGTGAAGCTGCATGTTTGAGATGTGCTTGTTGTGTAATCGAAATTAAAAACACTGCAACACATTTGATTCCTCCTCGGGGGCTCTCAGGTGGTGAATGCTTTCTTGGGGAACTGTCTGTGTATTGTACCTTTGCGTGGATTTAGAATCTGTAATGCTTCTCCATCCTCTTTCCTGTTTAACTTAACTCTGATACTGACATTAACTGAAATGGATAAGTGATTAACTGAAGTTCAGGAGGAGGATAGCACTGTATACACTCAATCCCTTCAGCTACTCGCTAAAACCAGCTAATGCGCTCTCGCAGTAATCAAACCTGATATCCATTTCACAGATCACCAAACCATGTAAGCTCCTACAATCAAACATTTCCAGTTTATTTGCTGTTGCACAATGAGCTGCACACTTTACAAGCACCTTTTATCTGACTTTTGAAACTTCAAAAAATGTAGAAAACTTCTATTCACCATCGTCCATGAGGGATCTGAAACTCGATGCTTCCGATGGTTCTGGTGAGTTCTTTGCCACATCCCACATCTGAATCCTTGCTACTTAAGACGCAACAGGGAAAGTAGGGAAAGAGTGCTTCGACTGGAGGACTCAGAGTTCAAGCCCGTGTTGGCAAGCATTCACCCTGCTGAAGAGTCCCACAGCAAGACATTGAAATCCTAGCAGCTCCAGGGGCGTTGTTCTGTAACTGACCCAGTGCTTTGAGCTCCCTGTGAAGGGGGGCAAGCAAAAAGAGAATTTCCCTACAGGGCGCAGTGAAGAAACACATTATTATTGTTTCCAATACCAATGCACACATATATTTCGCCCCGGGGATTAATAAAGTACCAACCTACCTACCTATATGGACGGCTCTGTTCTAGGGCCTGTGCTTCCCGCAGAAGAGCCTGTCTCATTGGTCCTCATGGGTTCCCCAAGTTCCTGGTACACCCTATCCATGAGCAGGTTGAAACATCCTGTTCCTGCTATCAGGTTCAACTGTCCCGCTGTCAACAACTGGACAGCGACCAAGTTGCAGAACACACTCTACCATTGAGGGATTTCAAGGAGATGGAAGACAAGGGCAGGCCATCCCAGTACTATGCTGATTCCCTCAACAGAACCACCCAGCAATGTTAACAGCTCTTGACTCCAAGGACGGACAGAAGGTCGAGAAGCCTTTTAGGTTGGCTGTCCCCTATTCCCTATAGTCTTGACTTTCTCTTCCTGGTCAATCTGTCAGTAGTAGCTCATATCCAGCCTTTTAGCCAAGCAGTCTTCCTTCGGTCCTTTTGCGTCTATCATTTTGCATACCTATTGGACACAACTTCCAGCTGCACTGACCTCCTCAGGCTCTCCTTCTTCTACCAGCGGTGGCCACCCTGCAATCAAACAGTGCAAGTCCTCAGACCCCCCTGCCCCCTCCAGCTATCCCAGCCTCCTCTCAGGCTCCCTTTTCATGCTACCTCATCTTTCTCTGGTGCCTTTTCTCTTTCTTCCTGCTGCTAAATGACTGCCATGGCTAAGTTACAGCCACTCCTGCAGGACCTCACCAGCGTAATCATCCAATGGTAACCCTTAACCACTATACCTTTACTAGACTCCTCTCCATTGATATATCAGTTAACCTCAGTCCGGCCCAATCCTCTTAGCTCCAGAACATCCTCATATAACAAGTTCAAACCAAAGCCATCGCACCATGTCCAGACAGATCAAACTTACCAGCTTGGAGACATCAATCTACTTGTTCCACTCTCCAGCCCTTCACTTTCTCCACCCTCAGATCCACTGAGCATCATGAATCCTACCCTGTTACATTTCGAGTTGGTTGTCAAGGTACTCCTTCTACAGCATCCCAGACCACACCCTTCAGCTCTCTGGGACAACTAGTCCAAGAGCTGATGACCTACCTAGAAACCTCAGAAACTCTCGCCAGCCCAAAGTCACCCCAAACCCTCTACTCAGCAGGTCAGCTTAAGTTATATCATATCCCCATATATCCCAAGAGAACACATCCTTTGGCAGCTGGCTTCATCAAGGCTCCAAGCTCAGAAATAAAGAGGATACCTGGCTTCCTCGCCATTGTCTACCTTATGATTAAACCTTTATTTCATTCTAGTGTTGTCCTGCCACGTGAAAACAAAAATACTGAAATAAAGCGGCCAAAATCAAGTGGAATAGTTGTTAGGAACAAAATGAGAGAGACTGGCATCAGGAAGTTACAGACAGGTGTAGAATTTAAGTGTGTGTGTATGTAAAAAAAAATTGCAGGGTAAAAGTGATGGGTCTGAAGTACAGTGTGAAAAACCTTTCCAAAATGTAATTCTATTGTCATTAGCTATCTTGAACTGAGACAGTTGGTCCCAGTGCTCACAAGCTCTCAACTTGCTGGGGGCTAGCTTTCTTACTGCATCGCAAAGTTTGAATGCAGGAGTGATGAAGAAGAGGCCAAGTAATGTACTGAGCTAGAGCTATAGATCAATGGAGTCAGGTACAGGCAGATACATGTTACAGACACTCCTTCAGCCTACATACCATGCCAGTTTAAACAGGCAGGCAGCTTTTGTTCTTATTACTGAGAAATCAACATTTAGTCTATATTATTGGGACACAAAATTATTTTCTCATATCTGCAAACCACATAAAAATAATACAATTTGCAAATTCTGCCCAACTAACTTGCATACAACCAGCCCCCCTACTACATCGAACGAAAACGTCATAATCAATGTAGAGATCCATGGGATTTGTTAATGTTCACAACAATCAATTGTAGAATTGTATAGAATTCTTTAATCATTGTTTACAATGAGAACATAGTTTTATTAGTCAGGGCATCATGCAGCTTTCTCTCTACATGTAGAAAATCTAAAACTAACTAAAAGTCCTTTGTTAGAAATGTTATCTATCTATCTGCATAAATACTTTGGTGAGGGCCTCATTGCCAAATGACAATCAAATGACTCAATGCAGATGCTGCACATCTGTCCTGCCAAAGGCACGGCCTGGAGCTCCAAAGCATGTATGCATGCACAAACAACATCCATACATACCTACAGTGAATACATAGATAGAAGGGAGAAAAAAACAAAATGGCAATGATAAAACAATAGAAATAGAGGTCACATAGGACGATTGCATAAATAAGATAGATAGATAGATAGATAGATAGATAGATAGATAGATAGATAGATAGATAGATAGATAGATAGATAGATAGATAGATAGATAGATAGATAGATAGATAGATAGATAGATAGATAGATAGATAGATAGATAGATAGATAGATAGATAGATAGATAGATAGATAGATAGATAGATAGATAGATAGATAGATAGATAGATAGATAGATAGATAGATAGATAGATAGATAGATAGATAGATAGATAGATAGATAGATAGATAGATAGATAGCACCCAATATGCCAACAAGAATAGATCCACTACGCTCTGGTAGGCTAGCTGTCTTTCAGTATCATAACATAGTAACAAAGCAACATAGTTAGCCGACATGTTCCATTAGCATTGTCCAAACGTAATAAATTCTACACCACTAACTCAAAGCTGCTTCGCTGGCTAAAGCTAGTTGGAACTAAAACAAAAAAGATATTTTAGCCACTGCAGTTGCAAAGTTACATATTAACAAGCCTGTAACAACAGGCGAGCGAGCAACACTCAATATGAGGTGAGAGAGCAGTTTGGCGTAACCTCACAACAAACCATGGAGGAAAACTCAACATCTGTCACACTGACTATCAGAGCCGTCGGTGATCAGATTGGTGATCAGCCAGTCACACTGTTAAACTAGTTAGTTAAAGATTGAATACTCTCATTTGGAGAAGAAGAAGAAATTAATATGTGCAGCAGGGAGATAGCCAATCAGATGATCATCCTGTCTTGTTAAATACAAAGAAGGATTGTTCCAATAAGGTTAAACAATCTGTTAAACAATAATTGAACTGTTATGCACTTTTATCTTAATTAAATACTACTCAATAAACCAAAGAAAACACAAATCTAAATATTTTCTTGAATCAATTTGATACTGTACTGGTATATAGGGGTGAGGTGTAAATAATAATAAATACATCATCTGAATTTGGCTCCTGATGCCCACATATTTGCCATGGGAAATATATTTTTATTTCAGGTCATTTATGAGAAATAACAAAGCTGACAACAATAATTAAAATAATCAAAATGATAAAGATATTTGGCTCTAGATTGGCCATTCACATGGGAAATTATAGTGAGATGAGAAGAACAAGGGTAATTTTGAGAGACAATTAGGGCATGTTCAGGGTTATAACCTAGGGGAATTAGAAAATGAAGGTCCAAATGGAAGTACATTGCAGTTGTTTGTAGTTGCAGATTTTAAGGAATATCTATTTCAGTATGGTTAGAGATAGAGATAGAACATTATTTAAAACAGTACAGTTAGTCTATAGATTAAGACAAGACGTGCTCTCTCAGAAGTTGCCACATGAGGTCAGGCTTACAGACGTATTTGATAGCCTACTATTTTGAGGCACTAAATAGACTTAACAGGCTGATTAAACTTCTGTTTAATCTGACACTATGGTTTACAGGGGAGTTTGAAGGGCAGTAAACCCACACACCCTGTCACTATTTCATCATGTCCAGATCCAGTATGAATCTATGGCAAACAACATGTCCAACCGCTAATTTCAGATGCCCCCTTTTCGTTCTGCAGCTGATGCTGCGCCATGAACTAACTAGTAGTTATCTGACAAGATCCCCATGAGACATCATTGGCTGGGAAAGCTATAAAGTCATTGCTTCTGATGGCCTGTGGGGGCATAAAGTATTGCAATACTGAAACCCCCTCATCTATGGACAGACTAAACGATTACAAATTAGAAAGAACTTGACTGTTGCTCCTCTCCATCCTGGGGGTAGTGAAAACTGCTCAGATGAATGTGCTGCCTAGATTATTATACCCATCATCAATGCTTCCCATTAAGACTTCTAAATCCCATTTCATAAGCCATAGCCAGTGACATTCCTCCACCTGCCAAAACAAAGGCCTTGTGATACCCAGGCTGACATTGAAATGAAAACATGTGACTGCTTGGATTGACATCAGCAAAGATGTGGTGGCTGAACATTGGCAAAGTAGGCTGCCAGCATGTGTCAGCTAGTTACCATTCATGGTATCACACTTGAAATGCTGTAATGAGACCAACTAGGCCAAGGTGATATTGTGTAAATGGAAAGAAGTATGAAATTCATATGGACCTTCAAATTCAGATTTTGTGAGAAAAAGGAGTCATCAAATAGCAGCACTTCCTTCCTGAAATGAATCCAGGAAAGCTATACCAATAACTACAATTTTCTTTTTTTTTTTTTACAACACATGTTGAAAGCTAAGCAAGCAAATCACAGCAGCCATCCTAGATAGCTTGAAGTACTAGACTAGCTTTATTGCTAATGTTGGTACGAGAGAACATAATCTTATTCTTACCTCGCCTGAGAATTGAAAACCTGATGTGATGTGATGATATGGATAATGTAAAATGATAATGGGAGGTAATGGGAAGTGCATAGGATGAGACAATGGAGTCCTGACATTAGTGGAGAGCCAACACACCATGCATAGTTTATTATATTAACTAGCCTAGCACAAGATAGAATAGTTTACTTACATTAAATATTGAACATTAAAGTGGTCTGTGCCCTACGTGGCCTTCATCTCTATATAATTAAATTATATAGAGATAAATAACTATCATTAAACAGCACACAGTATATCTTTAATAAAGCATATATTGTGTTTGTCTTATGCATGTCTCCCAGTTTGTGGGTTTTACCAGAGAAGTGTAATAGGAGAAACAGTTGCGCCACGAGTAAGTAATGGGCAAAAACCATTAGATTAAAAAAATCAATAATGTGGAGGATTAGAGAGCAGAATATGAAGCAAATACAGGAAAGGGGGGATTGCAGTAAGTTAGAAAAATAAGAGATGACTTAACTCACTCCAAGAGGTATAATACTGCAACACTGGCTCACAGGAGACACACAGAGTCTCTATTTGTTTGTGTCAGTGTTATGACTGGGTACAGAATGAGTAATATTTAGATTTATAGAAAGTGGTGAAAATACTGTAATGCAAGTCACATGTAGAAGAAAAGTTGAGCTGAGCACGTCAGCCACTTCAAGTAAAAAAAACTCTAACTTTTTCTTTATCCCCAGCTAATCATCTCTCATTCATTTCAGACTGACTGATCTTTTTCTCTTTTTTATTAACATAAATTCAAAAATATTCCAATCAAATTCAGCAAGAATACTCATTTGCAGCAGGTATAGTAAATATGGAATATTGCAGCTGAACTATACCTATAACAGAACCTGTCTGCATGTGGGTGGATGATAGAATGAGATCATATCTGATATATTAACAGCTTTATGCCGGCAGCTTACAAAATGCACTACAAAATTCAAGCAAAGGTGTCATGTGTCAATGTGTATATTTTTATACTGTCAATATTGTTAGCACCTTGATATTCCCCTGCAACTTGTTTTACATTGATTCAAGTGTCATACATGGAAAATGACAAGAGTTTGGAATACAACAAGCTTTGTGTAACATGAGACATATACATGTACATCTGTTATGCTGAAAGTCAGGAGAAAGATGTCCACATTTATTGTGTAGCTTTAATAATAAATGATAAAATACAATCAAAAGGTCTGTGACATCTATTGATTTTAGTGGTGCTGAATCATTTCTGTTAAAATTAGAAATTTAAAAAATGTGATTTCTTTAATTGTGCTATATTCACTAATATTAATTAAAATAACAACATGACACATGATCCCTGTAGGCAAACTCTCTCTCTGTGTCCCATCGGTGTGGTAGGGAGAATGCAGTGCCAGGTAATACTGACCAGTGCTGCTGGGTGGGCAAGATATAATGGTGTACAGGTTACACCAAGTCAGTGAGGCTGGAGCGAGGACCGGCCGAGGTATCTGCCATGGTGAGGAATTCCACCCAGTTCTGGTAGAAACCACGTGAGTACTGTCCTGTGTCGATGACGAGTCCATACAGACGGCTCTGGCCAGTGTTGTTCCGCAGCGCAAGTTGTGCCTCGCGCTCTGTCACGTTGTAGCTGATATTGATAACTTGGAACACCAATATGTGTAGCAATCCACCGGTGACAATACTGCTATACCAGGCACAGGTGAAGCAAAGTGCTGTGCTGTAAATATAGTTAAAATATAATTACATTTGAGTATTTGGTGGGTGTTTTACAATTTCAAAGTAGTGTTTTGCTTCAATGAAGTGGATCAAACCTAGGCAACCCAGATTGGTTGGATTTTATGATCAATATGTATTGTATTTACCTTATGGCAGTGCCAGATAAAGAATACATGTGAGGGGAATGTACCTATACTGATTGTAGACCCCGGGACAGTAGAACAGAGCAGTGACCAGGTACTGTCGAGGGCACAGGCTGTGAAGCACCAGACTGATCCCATACAGGGACGTCAACAAGAACACCAAGAGGGTCAGCAGGAAACTGCGGTGGTTGGCCTGTCCAACACAGCTGTTTATCCTACAGTACCTCACCACATACACATACAACACACACACACACAGAAGACAATGTACCAGTCAGACCTCAAATCATCCACTTCTACCGTATAGTGTGTCTATAAGATAAGACAAGATAATTGATTGTACGTTCTGTAAAATCTCTTCTATGTTGATATTACAGGAAGTGATGTAGCTGTAGGACTGGACCTGCATTTTCTTAATTTAAAGCTGACATGTTCACTTCATAATCACTTTATTGGGTACACCACCCCATTTTGTGGCTGCTCTTGCAATATATAGCAGGCAAACAGGTATCAGCAGTTACAGTTTGTTAAAGTTTGATTAGTTGAATGTGCAAAACGAGAGACTGAAGTGACTTTAAGCATGATATGATTGTTGGTTGTTGGATTACAGTGTCTCTGAAATGCTGCCTTCCTAGACCTTTCATATCCTATAGTTCAATTTCTAGCGTTTGCTCAAAATGGTAATCGCTCAGCGGGCAGTCCTGGGCAAAAACAGCTTGTTGATGAGAGAGGTGAAATGAACAAACTGTGCAAGAAAACAGGATGCAATGAGCAAATAATGGGCAGGTATTAGATGAGCGTACTTAATAAAGTAGCCAATAAACTGGCTGTTGAGTGAGTAATGGTTTAATGGTAAACTCCTACAAAAATGAATGAATTGTGATAGGTTCTGATAGGATTCCCCAGAGTTTTCCCTATTTCCTTATTGTGGAAGGAACTAAGAAGTGGAATGTGAACTTAAGTTGAAGACATATTTGTTGCTGTAAATATAATGCAGTTATCTAAATCCTTCATATTTTCCTGCGTGATCTGTTAACATTATTCTTCTGCCACAGCAAAAGTATAACTGAATGACTTGTAGCCCCCACAGCAGATGGATACAGGTATTTAATCTGACCCACCAGATACAGTGGTGGTCCAGACGCTGGACACAGGATCCACAGGTTCGACAATGTCCCGCCCGCGGTGGACGCATCATTTTGCACACAGGACATCTGCTCCCTTTTGCAGTCAGGGCCTCTGTCTGGGACCCCGCTGCTCTCGCTGAGGCTGACGCCGCTGGACAGTTAGATCCATTAAGGTGATCAGAGTCTTTATCAGGCTCTTGGCTCTGACTGTGTGCATCAGCTACGGCCCTCACAAAGCCTGGCCCCCTCTTGGTGTGAATAAGAAAGACAATAGTGAGAATCATCCCAGTGGTCACAGTAGATACCTGCAGTTGACTTACATTGCCGCGAGGTAAGATCTCTGTGATGAAGAGATAATACATGTAGGCCAGAGAGTAGAGTGAAAGGGTAAGGAAGAAAAGGGTGCGTCTCTTCTTTCGATGCGTGGCATAGTAGTACCACAGCACCATGCTAGGCAGCACTGTCAGAGTGACTATGCCCAGCAGGTAGTGCAGTGCTGCCACTCGCAGTAGGAGAGGCAGCAGCACCAACGCTGGGATCATAGAGAGCTCCAGCTTGTCAATCATGGCCACAACCACAGGCGACTGACATCCCATTTTCTCAGGCTTTCCTTTGAGCCACCTAGCAAAGAGAGAAAGTCAGAGTGAGTGGAGAGGAGGCATTATACTAGTTATGAATGTGGTTCATTCAATCTCCCTATGATCCTTTTCTCTAACCCCTTCTTACCTGTTACAGGCTTCATCCAGATCATCACAGCAACATCCACATTGGTAGGCATCACACTCACAGCAGCACATTGGATCCTCCGGCTCTGGAGGTTTTAACTTCTCCCATTTCATACTGGCTTGCTGAAGATGAATTTGAAGAGTTGTGCAAACAGGCTGTGAATTCAACAGAAAAAAAACAAACTTAAACATTGTGCTCTGTAGCTATAACCCATATTGGAGCATTGGCTCACAAGCATACATCTTTAGGCTTGAAAATAATTTAAGGACCAAAAACAAAAAAACAGACTATAGACTATAGACTAGACTATAATACGATCGAAAACAATCGACAGAACAAAAAGGGTTTTATTGATTAATATGTGTTTCCCTGTGCTCAGGCAATTAGCGTCTAAACATGCACTCATTGAAGGATAAGTGTAGGCTGCCCTGCTTCTCCCCAATCCTCTGCCCCTAACTGAACCCCCCTCTTTCAGCCCCTCCCTCATTCATCTCTCCATGACTGAGATGCAAGGATGAAATTACAGGTGTAAATTTATAAAATAGGAACAACATGTAGTACATTGCAATCAATTTTTATCCAAAGCTAAGCCAAGGCTATGTGAGGCTTGAACCATCAAACCTGAGACTGAGAGGCTCACGCTCTACTGACTGAGCTAACCAGGCACACTACATGAACACTGTACAAATTATAGTCATAGTGGAGCCCTCCAGCAGGGAGAATCATCTCTGTGTTGACCTTCTCCCAGAAGACTCTCCTGAACCATCTTTCACAAGTACACAACAAGAACAAGAACAAGAACAAGAACAAGAACAAGAACAATACTACTTCTACTACTTCTACTACTACTAATATATCTTTTCTGACAAGTGAACAGTACAGGAGAATGATAAAAAACCAAATTGTAACAGTAATAAAAGTACTCACAAAAGTAATTTCAAGTAGATGGTGCTACTGTGATTGAGCTCTGTACGACTCTCCAGTGTCCACAATAAAAGCGCTGAGTGACTAACTATGAGATGTTTGTTCTGAAATCATCAAAAAATGATTTCCATAATCAGAGGTTTCTCGGTCCCGTTACATCCCCTAGAGCTCCTCACTTAATTTGTTGGAACAAGGCCACTATGTCCACAGGGACAAATTATCTGGGCCAACACACCCAGGTCCTCAATACTCACAGAAATTTGCAGTTATTGTGTTTTTATTTCAGTCTGGTTTCTAGCTTGGTTTCTAGTCCTGTCCTCTTTGTGTACATTTATAGAGGAATTAGCAGGACACGAAATGTAATGTTGAATGAACTGGATAAGGTTTTCACAATCTTCCTAGTTGACTTGCATAGTGTAATTTTATATCAGATTGTATGATAGTTAGATAATTAGACAGACATAATTCTTCATAATAAAAGTCTTTCATAGGCAAATCCATCCTCACAAAGCCAGAGTGCACATATTCTTTGTTAACTGACCTTTTGTCTCCAAACCGACAATGCAAATTCAGCAATAATTGAAGGGTGAAATCTTGTAAAGATCAAATAAAGTATTATAAAAGTCAGATCTATACTTTCCAGTGAAAAGTTGATCTTCAGCAACCGATGAAGAAGAAAATGACTCCTCGTCACCGACCTCCTTTTTTGATTGTTTGAGGGTAAAAGTAAAAACGACGAAGAAAGAAATTGGTATGATTTCTGCTGTGGTGGTATTGCAGTGATGGCGTATCAGTGCAGTGAGATGGTTGTCATTTCATGGACTCCCACGCTGGAAGTGTCCCAACAGCAAACAGATCTGAAGGGCACATAACTTGGATTCCTCCTGACACGTGATTTGTGCCTCCTTGACATCGTGTTGCACCTGCAAGCTCACTTTCAAAAGACTTCCCCACGTTTCATTAAATAGTTCAGAAGTCATTCACGAACATACGTAGCTTACTTTTGATTTACTACTGGTATGCATTGGTAAATATAGGTGCTGTCCACATTGGCTGACGAGGCTACAGTGCCAGCAAGCTTTCATATCCCTCTCCACAGCTGAGGGACTATATCGAGGTGTTCAAAATCCCAACAGTAGCCCTGATAGTCTGAGCTGAATGGGAGCGCACATGAGAAACATGACAGGCACTCATAGGATGAGAGTGTGCGAGATGATCCACAGGGCAGCCCCACCCTTTGGGATCATATTTCTTCCCACAAGCAACCTGACCTTGCTGAGTGTATGTGATGGGAGGCAGGACCCCGAGGCTCCAGCGTTGCTCCTGATATGAGCCGGTGTCTTTATTTATTATGTATATGTTGTTACTGGCAACATTGTATAGAAACAATAATATTGTGATACTTTAATTGATCCCATTTTTTCTTGCCCCCCTCCAGGGAGGTCAGATCACTGGGTTAAGCTACAGAACAGCACCTGTAGACCTGACAGGGGTTCAGTGTCTTGAACTTCAGCAGGGCGGTTCATAGGGGCTGAAACCCATGTATAAGTATCTGTAACCTCTCGGCCACCCCACTGCCGGAATTTATGAACAGTGATCCGTAATAACTCGATATTTATTGCAGCACCACCAGCTGAAGGCATCTGAACATAGTCCAACAGTTCTGCTTGATTTAGAGGAGGCCTAATAAACCGGTTCACCCCAAGCCCACCTAAGAGCTGCTGAACTGTGACCGTGCAACTTGAGAAAACTAAACATAGGAGATGGTTGTGAGGTGGTTGTAATGTGGAGCTTCGAGGCAGTAGCCATGCGGTTAGAGTGACAGAGAAGTAACAGGAACTTTGTTGATGTGATACCCAGAAGGCTCAGCCTCTGGAGGGCCGACAGAATGAGCAGATGGGGAACACCCTGAAATTCATGAAGTGTGCCAGTACCTGCTCAGGACTGATTCCTGGAGAGCACAATAATTGCAAGAGCCCTCTGGTGGCCGACGGGGTCAGAAAGGGAACTTCTACAAATACTAGAAATAAGATAACCTGTTGTCACATTTATCGACTAAATTGAAGGTACATGTGAATGTGAAGTACATCAAAGGGGCACTTCATCATTCAAATCAATCCTAGTTCAACAATGACCACACAACAATCAAGAACAAATGAGAGAAAGACACAATTATGTACTTTTATATTACTTTTACATGAGTGAATTATATATATTTTTTATTGTTAAATTGTCTCCCTCCTCATCTTTTACACACTCACACCCTGTCAGAGTCATGACAGCCTGAAATAAGAGAGGGGGGGGCACATTATAGGCTGAGTCCACTGAAACTTCCTAATGTCCACTCTAGATTACTAGTGCGAGAATATGGATGGACTGAATCAATGCAGAGAAAGATGCTGCCTTTGCTCATGTGGTTAGGCTTCCATTAGTCCTGATGGATCCCGGAACCTGAGATAAAGGCTCTAATCTATTTTGGTGGGATTGATGCAGTCAGTCAACAGCATACATTAAAGATTGCACATTATAACAATTGCACAGATGGTCTGTAGTGAATGTTAAATTTGCAATCAACAACGTAGGATGAGTTAATCTACTTCAGTGGTTCTCAAAGTGCGGTCCAGGGACCCCCAGGGGTTGTTGAGGGGACCCTAACCCGTCCTCAGCAAAATGAGGAATCAATTAATTTCGCTATTACTTCAATTGTTAGTTAATTACCACAATTATCAAATGTATAAGACTGGCTTTTGCAATCATAGGTTTCACTCTCACCACTATTATCTGCCCAAAACACAGTGCAGAAAGCTCTGGGGGGTGTGGGAGTCCACGATATGAAAATGTTTGAGAACCTGATCTACTTAACAGGAAAACGTACTTTTGGCTGTCATGTCTTTGTATGACCACTGGGGGGCCTCAGATGTTTACATTTGTACAATGCACACAATGAATGTGGTAATAAAACAATTTCCTGTCATCAATTCAATAATCCTTGTAATAACAAGATTATATTAAAATTGATCAATTACCAAAACAACCCTTTTCCTACCAGTCGCCCTACTGCATTAATGTAAAGTGTGTGTATGTGCCACAGACAGTTGTTTCTTTCCGCGGGTGTGTTGGTGTTTATGTGTGATCATGGAGTTACTGCAGAAAAGACCACTAGCTGCCTTCAGGTAACGAGGGAGCAGAGCTGACAAAGCGAGGTAGAATCTCACACTGTTATTCAGTTTCCCATTTATTCATATTGAAATGTATTTCTGGAGAATAACATACCATAAATATAACAACGTGACACCTATTACAACAGAAATCTAACACAGTCTCATTCATTCATTTTTACAAATATAGCAATAACAAAGTCAACAACAACATCACTATCACACTTGAGAGGTAGGAAGAGGAAGAATGCCTCAACCTCCAGATATTAACATGGTGCTTCTGTCCCTTTACCCATGTGCATGTTTCCATTTTGTTGATAATCTGTATTGATCGCTCTCACATCCAATGGGGAGGGCTCTGTGTTGCAGCTAGTAGTTAAGTGCTAGTTAAGTGTAGCACCTGATTGGGTCCCGCTGATTTTAACTGAATTTTGGTGCAGTAATTGGCATCATGGCTTACAACTGGGAAAAATCAAGGACTAAGTGCTATGCAGTGGGCTGAGCAAAGGTGTTGCTACAAAGGCAACGAAAACCATATTTTCACGTGTCCTAGAAGAGTCCCCTACTGTCTTGTGGAAGCCGATGAGTGGTCAAAATTAACAATATGTAACGCAAATATTTGAGCATAACGGAATGTTTAAGGGGAAGTAAACGCCAAGGAATGAATGAGTTCACATGATTTAGGTAGACATTCAAAAAAAAAGGGGCTGTTGAATTTGCACTACATTGCACTGCACTGGGGTTTGGAAGGCCAGGAGAGGAACTGAGAAGTAACGACTCAGTCTTCCAGGCTGCGGAAGGCATTCTGCATGTCCTCCAGGAGCTGGGCAAAGTCTGCCTTGATCTTGGCCTCGCCATCCTTAACCGGGTCCTAAACAATCAGATGAAGATAAAGGGACATCAGATCCAGAGGGAGAAGAAAGCATTCAAGATGTTTTCATGCTCTATACGGAGGAGGGCAGGTACTACATTAAAACGGGATTACTAGAATGATAGTTGTCAGCAGGTTTTGATAAGAGGTCTATTCAGTCAGTGGTCTATTTGTGATATACATTGCTGTGTAAAAAAAAAAGAAGAAAAAAAACTGATGAACCAATTGAGCTACCACAAAATGGTGTTGAGGAACAACAACACGTACCTTGAACTTCAGTGAGCTGATCTTGTACAGGATCTCTCCCATGTGCTCTCTGATCATGGACCAGGTGATTTTGTTGTCACTCTGAGCTGTAGTCTCCACTGCGTGTCGGGCCATGTCATAGAAGGCAATCATGTTTGAGAGCATGCCAACAGTTTTGTAGAAGGGGCAGAATCTGTATATGGGGCAGAAGAAAATGTCAGGCTCAACAAAACGCATTATTTACAATGAGACACATCTGCCCCCCTCAACCTGACAATGTTGCTGCCTTGCTTTATGCTCAGTTATCAAACTAATGTACCTTATGAGCGTCTCTGCTACTATCATGGAAATCACTTGATGTTCTGGGGTTCATGAATTTTTAAGTGGTATAGTTGCTGGGCAGTAATGACTATAATGTACCTCATGCCTAGCTTGTCTAGAAATTTTGCTAACTTGCTGTAACAATCCATCTAAAAGGCTCTTAAATTGATGTAAACCTTTTTTTCATGTTCACATCGACAACTGCCGTGGAGAAAAGTGTTTCTGCAGGTGCAGCTACCTAAAGATTAAACAAATATACATTTCATGTTCATATCAGATTTGCCTAGAGAAGAATGAAAACATCTCTTGCAACAAAAAATGATGACTGCAGTCATTTACTTTTCATCCATTTATGCTATAATGGATGTGAAAGCTGCATCACCCGAACTAACTTAATCAGACTCAACAGCTTTTATCATCATCTTTGATGTGATTCCACTGTGAAACCTGTCAGCAACAGAAACACCTCTGAAGATCATCCTCCAAAACTGATATGACAGGGCCCTCTACTGGCCTGCCTTATTCC
>CABFOQ010020599.1:0-10464 GCA_900660455.1 Gephyroberyx darwinii
GATTAAACGAACGTGATTAAGGGCTATACAAATAAATGTGATTTGATTGATTTGATTTGATTTGATTTGATTTGATTTGATGTGTGGGTCCATGAGTGCATTCAGGTCCAGTCCGTCAGGTTTCATCTTCATCTCCAGGAGGTAAGTTGATAAATCAAGAACACAAAGTTATTACTATGAAATTACCAAAAAGTTACAATAAGTTACATCACCAATACATTACATTAATGTGTTGGCTGGGAATGTGTGTGTGTGTGTGTGTGTGTGTGTGTGTGTGTGACAAAACTGAAGCGATACATAAAATATGCAAACATTCCTGACTGGTCTGTTACGTTCAGTGAAACTTGCCCATTCATCATCAATGGAAAGGCCTGCGATTTCCAGGGCTGGAAATCATATGAGACTATTTATTCATGTGTAATGTGTCACGTGTGTTTACACCCAGAGATTCTGTGTGACAAGTGCATGAAAAAAAACCACACTTTTTTTTGCAACTTCTTCATTCCAGATGAGATTTGACCAAGTGGGCTAGATGTTCAGAGTAGTCTGGTGGCAGGAAGTGCTGGGGTTTCTGTAGTCAAGGTGGGATTGCCATAATAAAAGAATACCACCACCTTGACTGAAAAGTAATAAAAAAAAAAAAAATCCAAAATTTCAAACATTGATAATTTGGCTTCTGCACCACCTTTTTCTCTTGTATGAAACTACTGGTAGCCAAAACAATTGATTTTTATATTAAATTGAAACTGCAAACATTAATCCGACATCTGGCCTGCAGGCAATTGGTGTGAAGCTAATTCAATAGAGAACATTTGTGCTAATATACAAGCTGGAATTACAGATAGAGAGCTTTTAGTGTGCATAACTTAAGTGCAAGATCATGAAATTATGCTATTAGTAGACATCTTCTGTCATCAGGTAGGGTATCCCTGGGAAAATCCTCTGGTGCACGGGAAGTGTTTTACAATTCCAGTTTGTTTGGAATAAATAGAAGAAGAACTGGGTAGTTAGCATGAGCAGCGAAAAAAAAGAAAAGTGCGCCACCTACAGAAACTCAAACTTCATCAACAAAAAAAACAAGGAGAAAGACGTCACAGTACTGGACACACTGATTGAAAGGTGATCTCTGGGAAGAGCAATGCAGAAACACCACAGCAATGAGGCTGAGCACCAAAGATGGACTAAAAAAAAAAAAAACCTGGACCAACTTTGCCTCTCTATGGTTGTGATCAGGTCTGTTGTGAGTGTCCAAACTCACAAAAAAGACCCCCAAATAGACACACACAACTTGATTTACAGGAAGGTCGTCGGTTTGAATCCCACATGGTCTACACTGTACATGGAGAGATAATAGCAGTGAGAGTCAGACCTAGTGTCATGTTCCGGTCAAGAACCCAAAAGCAGAACAGAGGGGAGAGGCAAGTATGGTGAAAAACAAGGAGTTTATTGGGGATATCATCCAGGGGTAGTTGAGGGTGACCAGATGCTCTTGGAGGCGGACGGGCAGGTGAGCGGCGGAGGATTATGGAGACAAAAAACAAGTTTAGAATGAGACCGGCAGAAGAACGAGCAAACCGACAGGCACGAAAAAACTGCATAAGTAGGCAAACTTCACAGCTGGGACAAACCGTGTCAGGGCTTATGATCCAGCGAAGACTGGTGTTTGTGATTGATTGATGAACAGCAGGTGTGCTGATTGCCGATGAAGATCTGGTGTGCAGAGAGGGGAAAAGAATAGACAGAAAAAAACAAAACACACCAGGCACACGTCACTCATGCTAAGGAGAAAAACAACAAACAAAACCCACTCACACCACTCACGGAGGCAGGGTCATGACACCTAGGATAACAATAGTCTCTAATTAGGATTAGAATTCTAATTGGAATTGGAATTAGGGTTAGGGTTAGAGTTAGTTTATGATTAGGATTTGGGTTTAGGGTTAATATTAGAATTAGAATTAGGTTTAGGTAAGTGTTAAGGGTTAAGGCCTGGGCACACCAAGCCAACGTCAAACAACTAGTGGCTACCAAGGCCGACAGACAGATCACTTTTGTGATCTGTCTGTCGTTTGCTTACTTTGCTCACTTCCATTTCTTTTCTCATGCACTGCTTCGCTTAAGATGAACAGCCAATCAGAGAGCTCTCTCTCATCGATGGCCCCCACCGCCGATTCAACATGCTCAATCCGCCGGCATGGGCCAACTAGCACCAATAGTGTGGGACACACTGGTCGATAGCCACACATGCTCACAGACGGTGTGTCAGGGCTCTTAAGGGTTAAGGTTAGTTTAGAATTAGGATTAAAATGAGTGTTACCGCCAATGCCACTGACTGCCACTGGTGGTTGTAGCTGTTTAACATTATTACAAAGCGTACATGGTAACAGTAAAGCAGTTGTTCTGAAAGGCCTTAGAGCTATATATATAATACAGTTTGTACTCTTTTATCTCATGGTTTTCCTGTGAAACTTGATATTGTTGTATTGAGTCCTCTGTCTGCAGGAAATGATTTGAAGCTGTGGGAATCGATTGTCACGCACAGAAACTCAACTGTATTATGTCAACATTTCTCTCTCTCTGTCTCACTCAAACACACACACACACACACACACAATGCAGTGGGAGCACGGGTGTGACTGCCTCCAATAGGAATGCAGTAGTGTGTGTTTTTATCTCACACACACACTCACAGTGTGAGTTGATCTGCCAGCTCACTTTAGATTTTACGTGACAGACAGAAAAGCTTGGGACTTACAGGATAGGAAAGAAAGAAAGAAAGAAAGAAAGAAAAGTAAAAGAGGCAGAGAGGCACTGCTTCTTTGTTTTGGATATTAGGACATTTACGTATGAAGTGAAGGAAATGAGCAGGATGGGTTATTTGCCTGAATGCAACGTTTGGGTTTTATTTCTCCCGCTGAGGACTCTTATTTCTCTGGGCCACTTTTACCCAATTTTTAAATGAATGCACTTTTGTGTTTTTTGGACTGTGGACTCTCTCTTTGCAGATTTTGATTTGAACTTTAGCTCAACTGAAATGTTTTTTGTTTTTTTTATTTAATCAAGAAAATATTTTATCAACTTTATTCCTCAGAGGTCTGTGGACATTTGTGTGTTTGGAGCCTAAGCCAAATTATTGCAGCCTCTGCACCTGCCTCCTTGGACTGAAATAACTGGAACATTTTGGCTTCCCCTCATTTAACTTTTGACCGTTTCCATCATCATTCCTCTCTGCACCTCTCGATTTCTTTGGAAACAACTGAAAACGGAAAGCATTTGTCATTCTTGTCCAAAAGAACGACTGAACAGTTTGCAGTTGAAATCAGCTGATGTGACGTTGGAATGAAGTTGGAATGCGAGCTATCGGACTGCCATCGACATTCCAAACACGCTGTTGCACATGGAAGATGACAACTTGTAGCATCATTTAGAACTGGATATTTCTGTTGATTGAAAAGGTAAGCGATCCATCTGGCCGTGATCCACGCGTTATCTGACGCCGCGTTAGAGTTCAATTGTGTTTTAGTTTCACTCAATCCGGGAAATGGCTTTTCACCAAAAATGCAAAAATTGATAAAAAGAAAAAAGAAAACGAAAAAGAAAAGAAAGAAAGTTTGAAGTTTCTGTTAATGTTTTGAATTGACCGAACCTAAAATAGATTTGGAGCTTAACCTTGGATGTTTCTGTTTTGTTGGCCTTTGGAGCCTGACAGATAATCAATATGGGGCGACTGTTTTAGGAGTTCAAAGAAAGTTTGCACAGGCCGTTTTTACAACATTTCCAACCATATGTAATCAATGGTCACTATACTGGCAGAGGTTCAGCCTTGAAAATACATTGATTTACAAGGAATCAATTCAAATGGCGAGTTTACACCAGTGGGCTGTGTCACATGCTATCAACCACGTTACACAAAAAACAAATAAATTAACTGGATGAGAGAACGTCACATAGAAGAATTTAGTTTCACCTAATGTGTGTTTTTAAGTGTGTGTTTCTAGAATCTGTTTTTAGGTTCAGTGGACATACTGATATTTTTGTATAGAAGCTGCTGATAGGCAATATTTTGTGCCGATATTCAGTATTTTCATGTCAAAAACATGATTTTCAGTATTCAGTGATTCCCCCAGAATTGTATTCTTGTCAGAGAGGAAAAGCCTCTGAAACAACATCAGGCAATCATGAGACACTAAAACTCTAACTCAATTATTTTAGGGTTAACAGCTCTTTAAGGCAGGCCACCCATTCAATGGTAGGGCTATCTTTAAATAAGCAATTACTTAAATCAACAAATAAAAGAATAAATAATATGTGCAAATTAAATACAATTTCATTGCAGGTTTTATACACTCCATCATATCTGCAGTGGGCTACATGACAGGCCGATAAAGAGTGTAGGATTCTGTGTATGTGTGTGTTGTTTCTCCCTCTGGGATGCTTCCCTTGTCTGTTACCATGGCGATGAAAAGCCTGGAAATTATGGTATGTTTGGCTTGTGATTGTTACTATGGACCTCCCACCCAAAAAACATACTTAGTTGTTGGACACCTTGAATGTGAAGTGGAATGGACAGATGACGAACAAGTTTAGAAAATGTTCACCCAAAATGTGAGCAATGCAAAGAAAATCAAAGAACAAAATATATAACACTAAGTCACTAATTGGGTAACTTTGCAGAAAACTAGAAATAATTCAAAACAATTATTGAGGGTAATTTGTCAGATAATGGCCTCAACTGAATGATCACACAGTTGCATCAGAGTTATATTGTACACAAAAAAAAGTGATGCATACTCCTTCGGTCAATCAAAATCCAGTTTTCCAAGGTGATATAAATCCTGTGAAACCACTTGACAAATCTTCTGTTTGGAGAGAGTTGGGGAGGGCACAGTTTCGTCTTGCTATATGGTGGCATTGTAACAATGAGGAAACTGGCTACGCAAAGGGTTACCAACCTCATCACTCAAGGCGCAAGCATCCGTCCAGCTGAAGTGACATTGAGCAAGGCACTGAATCCCCCACCAGCTCCAAGGGATGCTGTTCTGTAAACTGACCCCTGACCTGTGACAGAAGAGAGAAGAGAACGTCCCTACGGACATCAATAAAATATTGAGCGAAATGATCGGTGTGACCCAGTAAACACAGAGTGGACTGGTTCCTCTGACCAGAAAGAATTATAAGCATCCATTAACCATGCACATACATGCAGAGATGATCATTATTGTCACGCAGAAGGGCCTGAAAGCCACTGAAAATAAATTGTAAAATATCGAAAATGTATGCACACCAATGGGAAAATTAATGTTTTTCTTAAAGGTGCAATAACTAAATCCCAAAGTGGAGCTGCAAAGGAAAAGAGCATCCCATTCTCCCCCAGACTCTGTAGATTCACCCTATTTGCCCAAATTAGTCAAACAATTGTGTGTCTGTTTTCATATATATACCCAAGGACGTCACATTAGAGCCGGTTTCTGACCAGCTGTTTCTTGCCGCATGGTATGTGGACATGGTTTCCTCTAAGGTTTCTGGTAGTCTACCTTCAAGAACCGGTGACATTATGTCCCACCAAACCAGAGTAGTAGCATTTTCCAGCACTGTGACCTATGACAGAAAAAAATCCACTCCCTGCTGTAGGTGTGTGAGTGCCTAGCCCGTCAAGTTAGCATGCCTCGCATAACTACCCTGCCTCTCCTGCTCTACTTGCCATCTCAGTCAGGGTGCCGCTAACTGATACTCCTGTCAACTACATTGACAGGAATACGAGGCAACATTTTATTTTTTAAGCAAAAATTCTCATCATCCATTTCAATGACCAATTCTGAAAGAAGGACCGTTTCAGTCTTTAGTATTTGAGTGCTGATGAACTCCTCTTGATGCTTTCCCGATCCCGTCCCGTCACAGGCGATCACTTCTGAAGGCAAGCACCTGTCAGGCCTTCTACCTCTCTGACCCTGATTGAACCACTGTTGTACACCTTCAAGTTCTTCAAGAACTTCAACTCAAGTCAAAAGCCAAGTCAAATTACGTCAATACTGATATTAGAGGACTAAATATAGACCTTGTTTTCAGAGCAGCATGGTTTGCATAATCTCCCAAATGGCCAGGTAATTCTTGTCCATGAAGTTTCTAAAGGCCAGCGTCTTCAGGGATTGTTCCTCCTCCTTTGCCAGAATCTGTGCTGCAGCTATACCTGGAGGCGAGAACGAGAGGAGAATGGCATTCTTGAACTTACAATTTCAATTGAATAGCATAGAAAATTGGTGTGTGAAATCTTCTTGACTCTTGTGCAGCAATTCACTGCCCTGCACAGTGGACGGTGCACACTGTCCATTTAGTAATTTATTGAGTACCTCCTCAGCCCAGTGGAGAAGTGGTCCAGCAGGAATTCCTCGACACCATAGTGCAGGAGCTGATCTTTTTTCTCTGGCCAAGCGTTGTAGTTAAAGACTCTAAAAGATCTCAAAACCATTACTGTGGCCAACTCCTTTGCATCTTTGCCTGTTAACCTTAGGAAAGGACAAAGAAACAATGAATGATAATGAACGTGAACTTTTGGTCAACCTAATTTTCTGGTTTTGTAGCTGTGTAATCATTTTACTTGCCGAGTAGACCGCTGAAACATTGGTCTATTGGTTGCCTCCTGAGTACATATATGTATATGTACTCATAGACGTAGTTCACATAGTTCGTAGAGACAGTGGGGGAGGACTGTGCAATCACATTGCAGTTAGCATGAATGCTCTCTTTGCTCCACCACAGGCTTTGCTCTTTAGCTGCATCAGCTCATCTTACAGAATATGCCCAAAATGGAGTTCAGTTTGCATCTCATCCTCCCCTTTGGCACTGTCTCCAAGGAGTGCAGGCTCAGCCCTATGACAGACTCCCAGGGGGTCCAGGGAATCTGAGGTGCTGCAGGACCAGTCTCTCAAAGGTCTTCAGGACTGTCAGGACTCGCTATGTTGTCTGTGCAGAGCCTCCCAATTTAGTTATCACCTGGGTGGCAGAGATCGACAGGCTCAGCTTGGGTTCATCATAGTTATCATTAATGACTTAATAACTTTGGGATAAATAGATATAGAAAATGAAAAACAGGCAATCAGGACAGAAGGGTCATTAGTGGCATCACCAACTAATCTAACCAACTAACCAACTAATGGCATCACTAAACTCTCTCCTGTGTCCGACGAGCCAAGATCTAAATGTGACTTTGGGATAAATAGCCAGTCTGGAAAGGGGGAGGGGCTTACATTACATCACCAATCAATAGGACACTCTCTCCAACAAGCCATATGTCATGTCAATGTGGTTTCAGAATCAATAGATATAGAGAATCAAAAAGCAGCCAATTGGGGAACCTACCTATACTAGCTAAAAATAATGCTGTGTAAAAAACCTCACTTTGATTCTCTTTGACTCTTTGATTCTTTGACTTTGTATCACGTTGTATGTTGGATCATAAATTTGACCGTCTAGTAAAATAATCAAACGCTAGCTTCAACAGGACGCACCTGGGTGAACAACAGCAATTCCAGGTGTGGCTTTTCAGTCATGCCCAACTGAGTGTGTGCTTGTGTGTGTGTCTGTCTGCCTGTCTGTCTGTGTGAATCAAATTAGCCTCTTTGTGTCTCTGAGTACTTGTATCTACTGGTTCTCTGCACAGGTGCTTTGGATGTGTGTGTACAGTATATCTGTTTGTGTCAATCTGCGTGTGTGTGTATGTGTTTTTGTATGCATGTTAGTTGAATAGGAAGTGAAACATGTGTGTGCATGCACAAGGTCATGTTGTGTGTCTAAGGTATTTGTGTGTATGTATGCATGTTTTATGTATTTAAATAGTGTGTTTAAAAGGCTATTTGTGTGTATGTGTGTGTGTGTGTGATGATAACGAGACAAGCTGACACCAGTGTTGTTTTTTTAAATGAAAAACTCTTTCTGCCTCACATCTCTCTCTCACACTCTTGTTTTCTCTCACTCATTCATAAAATTCCTAGAATATTGACTTGTGGATGTTTTATCTGCAATGTTACAAGATTCAACTGATTGCCGTGACAGAACTCAAAGTCATAGCTCTGGTATTAACAGTAGCAGGCCCTGGTTGTTGTGTTTCCATTTGCAAAGCTTCAGCTACAGGATAAGGAACAGTTTATAATATTTAAATTTTTAATATTTTCCATCCAGTAATTCTCGCCGAAGTCCCATTTCATGGCTACTTTTGTTCTTCATCTCTCTCCAGTCGACCAGGCAGCTTGCTGTAACCATGGCTCCCCAGGTTACGCCGCGCAAGGGGCGTGGCCTCTCATCCCTACTCTCCTGCTGTTTCAAAGGAAGTGACCAGCCAGAGATCACCTACTGCCATGATAACATTGCTATGGCTGCACTAGGACCCGCACTGCCCATGCCCCCCCTTGAGGAGCTGGACGCTATGTTTACTGAGCTAGTTGTGAGTACAAGTGTTGAAAGTATACTGACACAAGCTAAAACCTTCTTTGAACACTGTTCCAAAACAGTTATTGGTGATGTACCTTGGATTCCTGGACCCATTTTATTTTTTGGTGGGAGTCATTTGAAATTGACTATTAATATTTTAAGTAGTAGTTAATCGAGCATTCACATCTTCATCTACATCGTCGGCGGAAGCCGTTCATTCCAATGGAGGATGTTTTGATGGACAACAACAGATTAGCGCCCCCTAGTTCATCTGTTGGCCGTCGGCTCCGCTGGCCAACAGATGATGGGTACTTTGGTGTGTCAAACTAGCCGAAAGCTACAAAAAGATGACTCTAAGCACTGCTTTATGGGGCGGAAAATTGTAAAAAATAATTCTCCCCGATATAAAAGTCAACAGAAAATATTTTTTTATGTGTTTTCATAACAAAAGTTGTTTCTTGTTTGTTTGTTATTACCATATTTGCTTTTGTTTTTTGTGGCTATTTTAATTTTTAATTAAAAATTTCGATAATGAAAAAAGTAGGAATAGAATACAACCGCTGACATACAGCATTGTGTTATAGACTTAAGTTAAAATGGATTCCATTTCTTTGCCATAAATCTACACACAAAATGACAAAGCAAAAAAACTGAAAACAAAACTGAAATATCTAATTTAGATCTAATTGAATTATTTGTGTTCATTTTGTTGACATGACATTTCTGCATTGCATTAACAACCCAGAATGTTAATTAGTCTGGTTTTCATGGTTCTGCCTCGAGGCAATTGGTTGCCCCGTCGCTCAGAGGCCCCTGTGGTTGATCTGCATGGTCACGGCTTTTCTCTGTCCTGGCCCCACAGTGGTGGAATGACCTCCCTACAGCAGAGTCGCTGTCCATCTTTCGCCGCAGGCTGAAAACCCACCTCTTCAGGAAACACTACCCTGACCCTTCCTCTTAGCACTTGTTCACTTATTTGCCAGGGCTCTTGTTTATTAGCTCTTGTTTATTTGATTAATTTGTCTCATTTGTTTATTTAAAAAGTAGGTAGCTAATTTACTGCACTTTTACCTTAGCACTGGTTATGCTCTTAGATCCTTGTTTAGGAAGGAAATGCACTTATGATTTCTGGTGACTAGTAGTTCTCTTGCCTACCTATGTTGAATGAACTTATTGTAAGTCGCTTTGGATAAAAGCGTCTGCTAAATGACTGTAAGGTAATGTTCTTGCCAGTCTATTTTTAATTTGAAAATTCAGTCATTATCATTACTTCTGCCTTTGGTTAATGCACATTCTTTAATTAGTGTTCCTATGCTGTGCCCATTTCACAGACCATTTGATACACAGCCTGCCTACTCTTCCTGTGCACAGATATTTTGAAGCTTGTTCATTTAATCTGATTCTATCTACTCACCAGGGTGAAAAAACAATTTGTATTGAGAATTGGATTAATGAAATTAGGTTAATTATTCACATCCTTATATTGTGAAAATGATGCAAGCCTAATATTCATTTCAACATTTCATTTAATTTGTTCAGAAAGTTAAGAAAGAATTTTCCCTTTGGCCTCCAAAAATACATCTTTCTTTGTGCAATGTTCTGAAGGTGGAAAAATACCATTTTTGTAATATCTTTGATGTGCGAGTCGAGAGCATTGGATTTAACCTGACTGCAAGATATTTTACTTAACTAATTTCCCTCTTCTCTCTGCTATCTCCTCCTCTACTCTCCTCTCTCTTCCTCTCCTCCCTTCTTCCTGTTCTCCTTCCCCCCTTCCCATCCTTTCCTTTCCTCTCCTCCCAGGATGAGTTGGACCTTACAGAGGATCACAGGACTGCCATGTTTGCTTTGACAGCAGAGAAAAAATGGCAGATCTACTGTAGTAAGAAGATGGTAAGGGTCTTTGTCACTGACTATTAATTACTAGTAATAAAGGTTATATTTTCTGAGGAAATTGAAGTGTTCTGATGAAGCCTGAATGTTTAAAAGTTTAAATTGATCTGTGTTTACCAGTGTATGAAACCATGCAATGTTCAGTAG
>CABFOQ010020611.1:2658-20222 GCA_900660455.1 Gephyroberyx darwinii
CTTCTTTCCTCTCTATGGTAGTGTTTGCAGTTGCGATTGGGGGTATGTAGTGTGACGCCTGTGTGGGCTGGTATGTTTTGCTTGTCTGTTGCAGGTGATTGGTGGACTGAGCTGAATCGTTAGCTTGCTGATGAGACACACCTCGGCCCGGGTTGTCTCCTCAATAAATGCTGCTCCGTCCAGTCCTCGCCCCCTCTCTCTCCACATGCACCTATTGTTTGGCATAGCGGATTTTCTTTTGTTTGACACCCCCCAACATTCCCTCACCACACTTACATGCAACCACTCACTTACACCACTGACATAACTGACTATCACCCACATTTACTTTCTGTATTGTTAGTTAATAAATTCACTACTTATTTTTCAAGTTAGGTGTGCATCTCCCTTTTTGTCCGACCACATGAGCTGGGTTGTGACAAATTGGGGACTTGTTCGGGATAGTTGCGTTAATCTGGTTAATCACTTGTTTTGTACAAGTTTACTAGACTCAGGTAAATCCTGGATTGTTAGTTTAGCACTGGTAGATTTCACTGCCTGCCCCTCCTGTTTGGTCCTGTGAATATTTGTGGGCAAGACAGTGAATTGGATGTGATGACTTGGTTAAGCCAGCAGGAAGTTGCTTATCCTGTGTGGTGTCATCAGCTCAGATATTTTGGGGACGCGCTATTTGTTTGGGAGATGCACATTTAAAGTGTCTTTCTAAGATTGGTAATGTGGTAATGTGCCTTGTTTTGTATAGCCTACTTTGTTACCCTCAGTTAATGGCATTTGAGTGAGTTTGTTAACCTTTTCTCTTGTTTTGCTGCTGTTTGGAAGAGATCTGGTTCAGCCTTAAGGTATTGCCTTAGGTGGGTAGGTGTTGATCCGTTGGTGTGCAACAGTAAGTTTCTTTATAGTGTTTTAATGTTGACTGGAGCTACAGCTGTTATAAGAATCAGTTTTATTGCCAAGTTTTCACATACAAGGAATTTGACTTGGTGTTCAGTGAATAACAATAAACATAGCAAGAGAAGAAGTCCATGTTAGCGGGGGACCCAGGCCTTGTTGATTAGGCCAGTTGCAGAAGGAAAGAAACTGTTCTTGTGGCGTGAGGTTTTGGTCTTAATGGACCGCAACCTCCTGCCAGAGGGGAGTGACTCAAAGAGTTTATGTCCAGGGTGGGAGGAGTCGGCTACAATCCTACCTGCACACCTCAGAGTCCGAGAGGTGTACAGGTCCTGGAGAGATGGCAGATTGCAGCCAATCACCTTCTCAGCAGAGTGAATGACACGCTGCAGTCTGCCCTTATCCTTGGCAGTGGCGTACCAGATGGTGATGGAGGAGGTGAGGATGGACTCAATGATGGCGGTGTAGAAGTGCACCATCACTGACTTTAGCAGGTTGAACTTCTTCAGCTGCTGCAGGAGGTACATCCTCTGCTGTGCTTTTTTGGTGATGGAGCTCAGCTGCTCAGCTGGTGTTCAGCTCCCACCTGAGGTCCTGGGTAATGAAGCGGAAGGATTCCACAGTTTCGACTGGGGAGTCACGCACGGTGATGGGGTCAAGTGGGGCTGGGTTCTTCCTGTAATCCATATCTATCTCCACTGTCTTCAGAGCATTGAGCTCCAAGTTGTTTTGACCGCACCAGGTCACCAGATGGTCAATCTCCCACCTGTAGGCGGACTCATCCCCACCAGAGATGAGCCCAATGAGGGTGGTGTCATCTGTGAACTTCAGGAGCTTGACGGACTGATGACTGGAGGTGCAGCTGTTGGTATACAGGGAGAAGAGTAGAGGAGAAAGAACACAGCCTTGAGGGGAACCCCTGCTGATGGTCCGGGAGTCAGAGATGTGCTTCCCCAGCTTCACGTGCTGCTTCCTGTCAGACAGGAAGTCTGTGATGCACCTGCAGGTGGAGTCAGGCACACGCAGCTGGGAAAGCTTGTCCTGCAGCAGAGCTGGGATGATGGTGCTGAAGGCAGAGCTGAAATCCATAAACTGGATCCAGAGGTGGGTAGTTGTGGAGAGGGAGCTGTGGTGGGTGAGGTGAAGCTGGTGGGATGGAGCTGGTGGGAAGAGTCACAAGGGATGATTTCCGGACAGTCCCATTGCCTTTCAAAGCGACAGTAGTGCTGATTCAGGTCATTGGCCAGGCGCAGGTCATTGATAGAGTGGGGGGCTTTAGCTTTGAAGTTGGTGATCTGCCTAAACCCCTGCCAGAGGCCGTGTCGTTGGCTGAGAACTGCTGTTGGAGTTTCTCAGAGTACAGTCGTTTAGCCTCTCTCACGGCTTTGCTAAACGTGTACTTTGCCTCAACAAGCTTTGCCCTGTCTCCACTCCTGAATGCCTGCTCCTTTTCCAACCTTAGCTGTCTGAGTTTGGCTGTGAACCAGGGTTTGTCATTGTTTGTCATTGTCATTGTTATAACTTATAACTGGTGCGTGATGGGATACAGCAGTCCTCACAGAAGCTGTTGTATGAGGTTACAGCCTCTGTGAACTCATCCAAACTGTTGGTAGCAGTCCTGAAAACATCCTAGTACATACAGTCCAAACACGCCTGAAGATCCTCCACAGCCTCACTGGACCACATCTTAGATGTCCTCACAACAGGTTTAGAGAGCTTTAATCTCTGCCTGTATGTAGGAATCAGGTGGACCATGACGTGGTCCTGACTGACCCAGTGCAGCGGGGGGGACGGCGTGATAGGCCTTGCTTACTGTAGTGTAACAGTGATCCAGTATATTCTCCTCTCTGGTCGGGCATTTAATAAATTGTCTATATTTTGGGAGTTTGTGGGTGAGATTTCCTTTGTTAAAGTTGCCGAGGACAATAACTAAGGAGTCCGGGTTTGTCTGCTCCAGCCTGCGGTGGAATATATACACTGACCAGAATGAATAAAGTGAACTCATGAGGGGAGTAAAAAGGTTTGCAGCTGATGAATTGAGTTTCCAGATCAGGAGAACAGTGCTGCTGAATCACTGTCACATCGTTACACCAGCCACTGTTAGTATAAAAACAGATACCTCCACCTTTCGTTTTGCCCGATAGTTCTGTGTTGCAATCTGCTCTGAAGAGTTGGAATCCTGCCAGCTGCAGCGCACAGTCCGGTACCGCTCCACACAACCACGTCTCCATAAAGCACAAAATGGAAGATGAAGAAAAGTCTCCGTTTTTCCCCACCAGTAGTAGGAATATTCCTGGTAACGGTGTTCGAATTCCGCGCCGGCGAAGACGCATGAGCGCACCGGCATGATTCCCTCTCCTCCGGCGTTTTACTGCGTGGACAAAGGTGAGCACACCTTTGACCATAACGTCCAGTAAGTCCATGGATGGGTCAAGGAAAGTTGTAAATAAATCTTCAGAAGTTGAATCCCTGATGTTCATGAGCTCTTCTCTGGTGAAAGAGCTCTGTGTACTGTAGCAAAACACAAACAAAACAAGACAAAACAATGTGCACCAACACATCGAAGCAGCCATCCGCGACGCCATCTTAGATTTCCATGTTAATGCCTGCTCTGGTCTTTCCTTTTTCCTGCTCCTAGTCATGCTCTCTCTCTCCTCCTCTTAAACTGGTTTCCAGGTACCAATATTGCTGAGGATGGGGAAGGAGTTGCAGGTTAGGGGAGCAGTGGTCGCAGAGAGTAATAGCCTATATAGAAAAATGTAAACAATGAATGCCATTTGCCTGTTTAAAAAAATATTTTGTATTGGTGTGATTTGTGAGTGCAGGGTTGGAAGGTTAGAAAAAGGGAGGGAATGGGATGAGGAGGGTCAGAGGACTAGGGCAGACTGGATATTTGGCTCAGAGTCTCGATGAGGCCAGTCGCCATGGGAGTTTCCATGGGGGCATGGGGGAGTGTTTCTGGGCAGGGGCCTTTTTCAGTGACGCAACAATTCCTTGAATTTCGACATGGGGGTTTGCGTGAAAGCATGAGAGAAGAGAGACAAGAGGAGTCAAAAGAAAAGAAAAACATATTTGAGCTATAAAACAAATGTAATGTGGCTCAAACATGCTGCACCTTTCAGCAGGTGGTTGCTCTGTTTGCTGAAGGTAAATTCAACAGTGAAGATGAGTCGGCGGAGACTCCAGACAGCTTTGTCAGTGAAGAAGAAATTGTAGTTGTAAATATGTAAATATCTAACTATAAAGAATGTGGAGGCCTCAATTTTAAAATGTATTTATGAGACATGTGGGCACTGGGAAAACTATTGTTTTGGAGATTCTGGTTTTTTTTGTAAAATACATTTTCAAAGAAATTCAGTTTCTCTGTTTTTCTTTCTTTATGGTTTATGGCATTATAGCTGTTTTATACTGCACAAAAGACATTGTTGGGTGTCACATTTATTTCCATGCTTGCGATGATTCCAATGGTATGCAGGACTTATACTGCATTGAATACTATACTATGCTAATGCTATACTGCAATGAAAAATGAGCCCACAGTGAGTAAAAAGGTGAAAGGAGCAAAAATCGCCCAGAAATTGCTTTGGGTTCAGAAGGTTAAGGAGGTTTTGAACTGACAGTACTTACTATGTAATTGTATAGTATTTGAAAGTAATAAAAAGTGATGTCTGATTTGAAAAAGCATTCTGCTCACATAAGAGAACAGTATTGTAATTGACAGTATATGCACATATAGGCTGCATACTGACTTATAATGAACAGTTTGGTGTAAACCCATTACTAACAAGCTGCATCAGCATAATGCAAAGTATTGTGTACTGTAACATCCATGTAACGTCCATGAAGTTAGCCTGGCAGCTATAACAATAGTAACTTATTACAGGGTTACAGTGTATGAATAGCCCAGTTGCTGGGTCTGCTGGTTTTGATGCTGCCCTTTATACTGGCTTATCTTTAAATGCGGTTCAAGTATTGATCTCGGTACTGGACAGTAAGGTGATGGGATGGATCCAGGGCCTGTTGTCAGTTATTTGGTCCACACTCCTGTCTCACTGCTGGCAGAACCACAGACAGGATGGGAGCAAGACATTGTGGCTGAGCTTATCCTGTAAATGACAAAAATCTAGTTATTAGTCATATGATAAATTTTATGTTCCTTTACATTATTGTTGACTTCAAGCAATTTACATTAGCTTAGTTGCATTAATTGATTATTAGTTGCTGTTTTCCTGTGTTTTCCTTGGGTGTATAAAATGTGCTAGCACTGTCAGCTAACTAACCTTATGCTACATGAACCTCTGTAACTTTATTATCAAAACTCTGGCCTTGGTGAATGTATTTCTTAGTTCAGTATGGTTTACTAGACCAGTGAGCTTCTTCTTCCTTGGCTAATTAATGTTAACCTTCTCCCTCCATTACCAAACATCACATTCAGTGCTTAGATTGTGACTGGGCTAATGAAGTGTAATGTTAAAGGAAAAATCCACCCTTAAACACTTTTACCACACTGATAAAAAAACAGTTATTGGCGATGTACCTTGTATTCCTGGGTCCATTTTGTTGTTTGCCGATGAATTTTTCTTATTCCTGTGGATAACTGGCCAAACTTAGACGACATCACGTCACATTGAGATATTTCCAGACTGATATCAGAAAATGTTTCATGGATCTAAAACATCAACGTTAACAGGTTTTCGTGTCAGCCCTCAAAATCAAAGTGCAAGGGCTTCTTTCTAGACCGACGATCAACAATCATGCAGGAGAAATCCATTTTAGAAGAGGCAGAGATACCAACTTCCAGAATGAAATGCAGTGATAGAGATGTTGCATTTTGCACAAGAGGTGCAAAGAGGCTCTCCTGAGGGAGGAGTCAGGATGGCGCCAGTTTGTGTTGGTGGGCCGCAATCTCCTACCTGCCCGGTTTGTGTTTGCCCTGTCCATGTTTCTTCAGTTTTGGTGTATGACCGTCAAACCCTCCTGAACATCCAAACCACCACTGTAGACCAGAACTTGGGGAGGCAGACTGTAGGAGCCAAAATTATGATTTTTGATTTATTTTATGTATGCATTGGATAAATAGGGTTCAAACCCCAAAGGGGTAGAACCCTACTGAGTTTGTGCCGGTTTCTTATTCTTTGTTGTCTTATGCCGCGTCTCAAATTGCCGTGCCTGGAATGAGCTAAAACCATGAAACTTGGCCCAATAACTGGAAATGATGTGAAAGGCCCCACCCTCACACTGTGACTCTGATTGACTTAAAATTTGACACACAAGTCCAGCTCAAGGTGCTCTACAAAAAAGCCTCAAGAACCACTAAAGTCCACCTGACCAGATTTTCCACCATTTTGAATTTTTGGAAAAACACATTTTTGACATATCCTCCTAAACAGTAGGTCCAATTGCTACCAAATTTTCTGTGGATCATTATTGAACCAAGCTTATCAAAAGTTGTATAATGCTTGTTAATATCTTATTTAGTTTTCAAAATATTGACCAATGAATCTCAAACGGGCGTGGCTCAGCACATAAATAGACCAAAGTCAACAATTGTTGGGCCATTCATCACAAAACTTGCAGGATATGTCCACATAAGTACCTGAAACATACCCTGAAAGTTTCATTGAAATCGACCACTAGGGGGCGCTACAAATGCACAAAAATGGGCGTGGCATAAGACAAGTCAGACTATAAATCAGAAATTGTTTGTCCAATCATTACAAAACTCGCAGGATATGTTTCATAACAATGTTGAACCACATGTGTAAAATTATTTTGAAGTCGCTCAATAGGGGGCGCCACCAGTTCCAAGGATGTGCATGGGCCTGGCACAAATTTGGCCTTAAATCAATTAGTTTGTCCAATCATCACAAAACAAGTTTGTAAAATTTTCTTAAAATTGTACAATAGGGAGCTTCCACAAGAATGGAAGCCTCTGTCCTAGTGGCCTTGCTTAGTTAAACATGAACTTAACTGCATATATTTGTCTTCTTTTGTCACTCTCCATGCAGTTTGTAGTAACAAAAGATTTGAACCCATAAATAGCCGCTTGCGGCTATATTTAATATAGTGTGTATGTTAAATGTGTGTATGCACTTTGAGTTTTGCTGCAATGGGAGCACACAGTCTTTTGACCACACACCCACCCAGAGCCTTTTGTTTGGTTTGCAAGCCTTTTGTTTAAGCTATACAAGTACTTTATTTTTCTACTTTTTGTGTGACATCTTTGGACTGGAATAAACCATCAATTTTCTTTGCAACTACACCTCTGGACATTTGATTCATTTTCGTTTTTTGGAAAACAAGGTGCGTCAGGACAAATCCCCCATACGGCCTCCACAGTGGCTATTGTAGTACTTTGGCAATGAACTTGAAAATGAACTCTTGAAAATAGACACTACATTAAGTCAAAGACTTGCTTTACATTGGACTGGCTTTGGATCAACTGGAAACTATTGGGAAGCATTGGAACAAAGACTTGACAAAGCCACATCATACTCACTGGAGGAAGCGAATAAAAGCAGAAAGTGCATCAGAAGTGGTATGTAAAATTGTAGTGCTCTAACTAAACTGCAAATTCAATCAAAGATCCTGAATAAGGAAGGACATCCGCTATTGGAGTGGATTCATGGATATTTGGGATATTTGATTAACATGGTGAATGGCAATTGTCAGTGAATTTGCCAAATGAAAAGTTTGAATCATGACTTTGCTGCCAGAGCACTCCTCTTTCACTCACATTCTGAATTGAGTCTATCATTGCACTTCTAAAGATTGAAACATTGATCGATGTGTCATGGAAAATAAAAAGGTTTGTCAGTCAACTATGGAGGAACAAATGCTAGAAAAGACAAAAGGTGAAGATGTGGACAAGGATGCGAAATGCCAGAAAGTTCAAACTTGCGCAGTTAACAAGGAGAATGAATGTTGTAAATGAGCTTATGGTTGATGTTTCTCTCAAGGAGGAAGTCAAGGAACACATATTCAAATACAATGCATTGTTTGATGAATTTAAAGGTTTCCACAAATCATATCAGCAACTATTGTCTGAGGATGAATCAAAAAAGGATGAAACAACATGGTTTAAAGCTAAAATGGCCCCCATTAACGCTTTTTTGTCCTCTGTCACAACCTGGTTGTCAGTTCAGTCAGAAACTGAAGATGTAAACAATGATGTCTCTCCTAATGATAGTATATCCACAGCTTCTAGCCAAAGAACAAGGAGGAGCTCACGCTCAGTTTCATCTACATCTTTTGCTCGTATACATGCAGAAGCTGAAAGAGCAGGTTTAATGGCCAAGTGTGCTGCATTACAAATTCAATACAATACAAATTCCCCCTGAACTCCTGTCCACCCAGAAATGCAATGAATTTGCATTATTCTTCACTGATAAAATTGAAAGCATCAGAAAAGCCTTCAATACTTCTATAACAAGCAAAAATATTAGGTCACCACCACATTTGAAAAACAGAAATGTACTAAGGATGACACAGTTTAATGGCACTGACTGCAACACTCTTGAAAAAACAGCGAGACTCTGGAGCTTCACACTGAAATGGTAGCCTCAACAGCCAAACCTGCAGTCTTTAAAAATGCTGAGGAACAAAATGCTTCTAATGACACCATGAATGCATATTTGGAGGAAATGAGAGAGCGGTATGAAACCTCAGAGAATGACTTCTTACCAATTGCCCCATCAGGCACTAAGGAAGCCGGTGTCCATCCGAAGGAAGGAACTTATACCAGTACCACCACCTACCTAGTGTTCCCCTAAATCCAACCCAAACAACACCTGGAGAGTATATAAACACTCATGCACCAAGTCTGCAGCTCAATTCTGCAGTAGCAGCACAAAACCAACTCAGGCACAACTCAAGTCCCAACCAAATGACTGCAGCAAGGATACAGCCTGGCACTCTCACTCAGAGTAACGTAGACAACCTCACCCAAATCCTGCAAAGGCAAAATGATATAACATCCTCTCTTGTAAAACAGAGCCAGCTCTCATCTCTACCTCCTTGAGATATCCCAATCTTTGATGGTGACATTTTAATGTACAGAACTTTCATAAAATCTTTTGAACATGGTGTGGGCACACAACTGAGATTTGGATTGTATTTCCTTGAACAGTACACTGGGGGCAGGCTCAAGACCTTGTTAGGAGCTGTTTTCATATGTCTCCAGATAGGAGTTATCAAAGAGCAAAAGGCTTGTTATTGGAATACTTTGGCAATGAGTTCAAAATGTGCTCTGCATATATGGAAAAGGCCTTCACTTGGCTGGACATAAAGCCTGAAGATTCAAAGTCTTTGCAAGCATATGCACTGTTCCTCAGAACTTGCCACAATGCAATGGAGGATATGCATTATATGGGCTAAATGGATTTGGCTTCTAACTTAAAAACTCTCATTATGAAACTCCCATATAAATTCAGAGAGAGATGGAGGTCTGTTGTCGGTGATCTACAGGAAAGGAACACAAGCAGGCCAAAACTGATTGATCTTGTTCAATTAATTGAAAAGCAAGTTAGAATAGCCTCCGGTCCAGTGTTTGGTAACATACAAGATCACCCTGCCAAAAGAGACAAAATCAAGCCTGTTGTCAAACCATCAAAGCCCAAATCCACTGGAAGTGGCTTTGCTACTGGTGTCTCCACTGTAGAAACAGGAAGTTCACAGCAAGCTTCTAGAACTGCAAGTTCACAAAATCAATGTCCTGTCTGTAGTAATGGTCATACATTGGAGCTGTGTACACAACTAAAAAAGAAAACACACAGGGAGAAGATAAACCTTTTAAAGGAAAAGGGAATCTTTTGGTTGTCTCTGCAAAGGCCATTTGAGCAAGGACTGCAAAAAACGCCTTACTTGTACTGTCTGTAACCGAGCCCACCCTAGTGTGCTCCACATTGACCAAAAAGAAACATGGAGGAAGGCTGAAATTCCAGAACAAATCCCAGAGGGCCCACTAGATTCACCCAAAGCTTGTGGCCATATTGGAGCCGGTAACCAAAAATGCATCCTCTCTATTGTGCCAGTTAAAGTCAAAGTGGACAAGGGTAACAAGGTTATTCAAACATATGCTTTCCTGGATCCTGGAAGCACAGCCAGCTTCTGCACAGAAAATGTCATGACTAAACTAAACATCAGTGGCAGAAGAACTAACATCTTACTGCGCACAATGCGTCAGGAAAAAACTGTACCCACTCACCTGGTTTCCGGTCTTGAAGTCTCTGTAATAGATAAAGACCACTTCCTACAGTTACCTGACGTCTTCACACAAAAAGAGATGCCTGTGTGTAAAGAGAATATCCCAAGGAAAGAGGATCTGGTAAGATGGCCATATTTGCAAAAGCTTCAAGTCCCTGCCCTCAATTCCAGTGTGGAATTGCTGATTGGCACAAATGCCCCTAAATGCTTGGGACCCTGGGAGGTCATAAATAGTGAAGGAGACAGACCTTACGCTGTAAAGACTCAATTGGGATGGGTAGTCAATGGTCCTTTAGTAGTGGCAACAGCAATGACATGAGTAGCTGTCATTCTGTCATCGTCAATCGCATCTCCATTGTAAACTTGGAAAAGCTGTGGATTGATCAATACAATTAGGACTTCAGTGAAATGGCAGCAGAAGACTGAAATGTCATTGGAAGACAAAAGATTTCTAAAACCGCAAATGAGTCAATTTAACTGCAGGATGGACATTACAGCTGCAGAAAGGACAATGTATGTATGCCTGACAATCGTCACATTGCAGAGCAGCGTCTTCTTAACCTGAAGAGAAAGTTCAAAAGGAATCCATCATTCCAGATTGAGTACACCACATTTCTTAATGATGTTATTGAGAAGGGCTATGCTGCAGTGGTACCTGAAGAAGAACTAACACAGCCGGCTGGAAGAACTTGGTATATTCCACATCATGGGGTATACCACCCTAGGAAGAACACACTCAGGGTGGTCTTTGACTGTGGTGCAGCTTATCAAAACTCCTCACTCAACACTGAGCTTCTTCAAGGCCCTGATTTAACTAATTCACTCATTGGGGTCATCATGAGATTTCGACAGGAGCCTATTGCAATGATGGCAGATATAAAGTCGATGTTTCACCGAGTCAGAGTAACAAAGGCTGATGTGGATGTGGATTTGCGCTTCTTATGGTGGCCTAAAGGTGACTATAGTCAAAGCCCTGTTGAGCATCGCATGCTAGTGCACTTGTTCGGAACAGTGTTTTCTCCAAGCATAGCCAATTTTGCATTGAGGAGAACTGCTGAAGACAATGAGAGCAGCTTTCAACCACAGGTAATTGACACTATTAGGAAAAACCTTTATGTGGATGACATATTTAAAGTCAATACCTACAGAACAGGAAGCAGTGCACCTAGCCAAAGATCTCAAATGTTGTGTAACAAAGGAGGATTTGAGCTCACCAAGTGGGTGAGTAACAGCCACACTGTCCTATCTTCAATTCCAGAGGAGGACCGAGCCAAAGAGGTGGTCAAATTGGACCTGGACAAAGACATGCTGCCCACTGATAGGGCACTGGGACTGCAGTGGTGCATTGAGTCTAACAACTTCAAGTTTAACATCTCAGTCAGTGAGAAACCATACACCCGTAGAGGCATGTGCTCCATGGTAAGCTCTGTATATGAGCCAATTGGCTTTCTTGCTCCTTTCACTCTCCCTGCCAAAGTGCTACTTCAAGAGCTATGTAGAAACCACTATGGATGGGATGAACAGCTACCACAGTCCTTCACTGAGCAGGGGCTAAGATGGAAGGCAGGTTTGGAGAAGTTAGTGGACTTCAAGGTACCTCGCTGTATCAAACCTAAGGGGACAAACCTTTGGGACAGGGGCATCTGCACATTTTGCTGATGCTAGTGAGATTGGCTATGGCACAGTAAACTATCTGAGAATAACTAAGGACCAAGACCAGGTGCGTCTGTCATTCATGATGGGAAAAGCGTGGGTTGCACCTTTAAAACAGCTCACAATTCCCTGTATGGAGCTTGCTACTGCAGTGTTGAGTGTCAAAGTGGACAAAATGCTGAAATCCGAGTTACAATTCAAACTAAATGTTTCAACATTCTGGACCGACAGTCAGTCAGTGCTAAAATATATTGCAAATGAGCACACACAATTCCACACTTTCGTGAAAAACGAAATCTCCATGATCAGAGAGTGCACAAATATGTCAATGGAGATACGCGAATAGCAAACAGAATCCGGCAGATGTTGCCTCAAGAGGGCTGAATTGCCTCAAAGTTTGCAGAATGCAAATGGTGGATCCATGGCCCAGAATTTCTCTGGCAGCCACAGAGTAATTGGCCAATGGAAATCATGGAATCAAAGTCACTTCCATCTGATGACCCTGAGGTAAAGAAAAACATTGCAGTGTGCATTGCCACTGCCACTGCAAATGAAACAGAGAATCCCACCAACAAGCTTATCTCCTATTTCTTCAGCTGGATGAAACTAAGGTAGTCTGTCGTATGGTATCTGAAATTGAGAGACATCTTACAAGCACTTGCAAAGAAAAGAAATCAACTGACATTGAACCAAATGAATACATGCTCAAACCGCCAGAAAAACACTGCTCAGCTTCAAGTATTCAAAACCAAACTGGGTAGACAACCTGTAACCTTGGAAGCCCTTAAGAAAGCAGAAAAGGCCATAATATGTTACATTCAAAGACAAAGATTTCCTGATGAAATTGCAAAACTGGAAATGGCACCATCAAGTGCTTCAAAGGGAAGCTGCACTTACAAACTGGACCCTACAAGATGGTGTAATGAGAGTGGGGGGAAGAGGTCAACAATGCCTGAGGAAATAAAACATCCCATTATCTTGCCCAAAGATCATCATATCTCAACTCTTCTCTTGCATCACATACATGAACAATCTGGGCACAGTGGAAGAAACTACATCGTCTCCCAGCTACGTAAGAAATATTGGACCATCAAAGGCAATTCAGTTGCAAGAACGGTCATCTAAAAATGTGTACTGTGTCGACGTGTAAAAGGCAGAGCAGCTGAACAAAAAATGGCTGACCTGCCACTTTAAAGACTCCAATCAGATCTTCCTTCTTTCACCAATGTGGGGATGGATTATTTTGGCCTGATCGAGGTGAAAAGAAGACGAAATCCTGTAAAAAGGTATGGAGTCCTCTTTACCTGCATGGCTAGTATAGCCATACACCTGGAGGTAGCATATTCCTTGGATACAGACTCCTGCATCCATGCACTGAGGTGGTTCATAGCCAGAAGGGGCCAAGTCAGGGCCACATATCAGATCTGACAACAGAACAAATCTACCTCACAAAGCTTTGTGAGGTAGAGGCACTCCTGAAAAACCATCCCATCACAACCGTATCCTCTGACTCATATGATCTGGAAGCACTCACTCCAAATCACATTCTCTTGTTAAAATCAAACCCGATCCTTCCTCCTGGAACATTTCACAAATCAGACTCATATGCTAAATGCCGCTGGAAACAAGTCCAGTAAATGGCAGATTTATTCTGGAAGTGATGGACTCAGGAATATGTACTCCTCCTCCAAGAAAGGCAGAAGTGGTCCAAAGTGAGAAGGAGTTTCGAGGCTGGAGACATTGTTACAGTGGTCGACTCTACAGCACCCCATGGCTCATGGATATTGGGAAGAATTTTAGAAACAAAACCTGATTCCAAAGGACTGGTTCGTTCTGTCAAGCTTCAGACAAAGACCAGTGTCATTGAGAGACCGATAACCAAGGTTTGTCTGCTGGTACAAGAAACCGAATGAAGAAAAGATACACGTATGTTTACATCACACAGCATATAGTTGCCATTCATTACTGTTCTGATTGGCTCCTTCTATTATGAACTTAATTGGTTAATTGGTTCTCACTATACATAAACAATTAGGTGCCGGATGTGTAGGAGCCAAAATTATAATTTTTGAGTCATCATCACAGTCTTTTCACCACATACCCACCCAGAGCCTTTTGTTTGTTTTGCAACCCTTTTGTTTAAGCTATATAAGTACTTTATTTTTCTATATTTTATGTGATATCTTTGGACTGGAATAAACCATCAATTTTCTTTGCAACTACACCTCAGCAACATGGACATTTGATTTATTTTCGTTTTTTTTGGAAAACAAGGTGTGTCAGGACAAATCCCCCATACAGCCTCCACAATGGCTATTGTAGTACTTTGGTAATGAACTTGAAAATTAACTCTTGAATATAGTCACTACACAGACGTTTTGCTAACCCTGAATCATTTCTTCTCATCTTGTGTACTGGATATATTATTTGTGACTGAGACTTAATGTTGGGGAGTTAAGCCCCTTTTCTGAAGTCTTTCCTACAGACTGCTGGACGGGGTAGGGGATTAGCTACTGTTTTTAAGAGTAATTTTAAGTGCCATCTATTGACTGTCCAAGACCATTCTGGTTTTGAGGCACAGCTGCCTGATATATCCAGTGCTATGTGCCCTCATTTACAGGCCTCCTACATTTCTTGTCTTCAATCATGATCTGACAGAATTTTTATTCTTGGTTATTTTAACATCCATGTCTGCTGCCCTTCTAAACCCATGGTAAACAAGTCTTGTTGAGTCGTTCAACCTTGTTCAGTCGCCATCCGTTGCCATCCACCAAGTGCCGCCACGAAAACAGAGCCACTTGTCTTGAAACCATCTAATTGATTCTTCACTGCAACTACAAGGTAAAAAAGGAGGATACTAAGTTTTTAAAAGGCACAAGTAAAACCAAACCTGTTCAGCCTAATATAGTGTGCTACCCAGGTTTTGGGACAGTGGCACATTTTGAACTTCTGTCTCCATAATCTTAATAATTTAGAAGTGGAATGCCACAATACATAGTTTAAATTGGAAATTGTCAGAAGGGTGTTTTCATCCATATGGGATTAATAGTCAATGAACTTCATTATGAATTATACAATTATACATACAATATTCTATTCAATAAATAAGTAATTTCTCATATGTAGCCAAAAATGACTTCATGTGCAATCTCGTTGACTGATATCTCGTTGTCAGGCTCCCTGTCCGGATTTTGTATCTGAAGATTTAAGCTTGACTATACTTAGCTCTAACTTATACTGAGAGGCAGAATGAGTATATGGTTGGGGTGAAAATTAACAAGTAAACAGTCGAAGTTATCAATCCAACTTCAACCCATCATGCTCCTGTTACAGAACTTCAAGATTAAAATATGCAGTTTTATTGCTTTATACCCCCATCACTTATAATTTGATAACTCAGATCCCAATTTACTTGTTCACATTTGCCCCAATCATGTACTCCATCACAGTTTATCTTAAGTAAGTTACCTCAATGTGTCCTCTTGGAGGTCCTCTTCCATGAAATTGCTGCAGGGATATAACAAATCAAATCAGTTGTGAGGAACTGAAATGCTGGGCAGAACACATAGCTTATGTAATTCTGAAGAAATAAAGCTGCAGTTAACTGACAAGCCTACCGCAACCCACTGGAAGCCACAACATCCTCCTGATCAGTCTCTTTACAAGCAGCAGTGAGTATTGAATGGCATATCTCTCATTCACTTATTTGTCTTAGCTCTTGTTTATTTGCTTCACTTATTTGTCTCATTTGTTTAATTAAAGAATAGTTATCTAACTTATTGCACTTTTACCTTATCACTGGTTCTGCTGTTAGATGCTTGTTTAGGAAGCAAATGCACTTACGATTTCTAGTGAACCTATGTTGAATGCACTTATTGTAAATCGCTTTGGATGAAAGCGTCTGCTAAATGACTGTAATGTAATCTCAGATTAAATATTCACTACAATTGGGTGAACACTGGTCCTCCTTCCAGACTTTACAGTGCTATCTGTATGTCTGTAAATAAAAATACTGTATATGAATATATGTTTAATGAGAATACCAAGAATAATAATTATTAGCATTAATAAGATTGCTTAACTCATCTTTTGAGGTGATAGGTAATGCTAGCAACTTAGCCTAGCCTATAAACGTGACAGCATATATTACTACTACTATAGTTTGCTTAATAACATTACATGCTAATGCTAGGTTAATGGCATTGCCTGTGATCTTACCCTGAAATGATGACCAGGCTCTCTTCTTATGTTGTGAATCCATTTACGATGGATGAAGGTCTTCAGTCAAATGATGAAAACTTTTGTCACGATAAGATTCTTTTGTTTTGGGGAACACAGCAGGAAGCTGGTAGAGCATGGTCATTGGTGTTGAGCTACCGACCTCTACATCTCACGCTCAGCAGTCTCAGCAGAGCCCGCTCCATCACCAAGGACTCCAACCACCCTGGCCACCAACTGTTCTGTCGCCTGCCATCACGTGACAGGTGGCGGAGCATCATGACATGCAGTGTAAGTCATGCACTGCACTCAGTACAGAGGGAAGACACTTTAACTCAGCAGATCTGTAAATTGTTTCATTGCTCTTTAGTCATTGTTCCACATTGTTCCAATGTTGTGCAGAGACATCATTTGGTCAGATCGGTGTTTGTTTTGCATATGTGGATTATGCAATTTTTTACAAAGGTTTGGCCATGAGGTGTGAGAATATCTTACCTGTGGTTGTACACTCAGGCTAGGTGAAATTTGTAAGGGTAGGTGATCTTTATATAACCTCAGATGTTTTCTCCATCTTATGTGGCTGAATAGAGTACTCCAGAATGAATGCAGTCAAAAACTGGCAAATTCTGGAGAAGTTGCTTCAGACAGCCAAAGACCTGAGATTGGAGGACAGTGGAATGGATTCACTACAAGAATGGCAAAGTCCTTGAGTGGCCCAGCCAAAGACCAGACTTGAATCCCATTGAAAGTCAGTGGAATGACGTGAAGATAGCTGAAGACGCTCCCCATCCAACCTGACCGAGCTTGAGTAAATCTGTAATTTAGAATGAGAGAAAATCCCCAAATCCAGACAAGCCGAGCTGATCCAGATCCATTTCCAAGACTGGAAGCTGGAATTGCTGCCAAAGGTGCTTCGGCAAACTACTGAAACTCTTTAAAAATCTAACAACTTTAATAACAAATTTGTTATTATGGGGTATTTTGTGGAGATAGCTGACAGAAAATTGCAGTTGAACACATTTTGAAATTAGACTGCAACACCATAAAAATGCAGAAAAAGTTCAGGGGGTTGAAGACTTTTTGAAGGCACTGTAGATGTAGAAGCTTGTTCTGCTAGCAAACATAATAATATTCATAGTGTGACCTGGCCCGTCGGTCAATTCCCTTGAGGGAGATGCACTCTGCAGTCGTACATCACAAGAACAATAAGAAGAAGAAGAAGAAGAATCATTATACCTGGTCCCTCTGCCTTGACGATGGCCTCGGGGGAGATGCAGACTCCGCGGTCATACAGCGGCAGGTCAGTACAGGCTAGGCTGTCTGGCCAGCTGTGGTTATAGCGCTTCATCACCGGTTCACAGCCACATTTAGCCCGTTCACACACTGCCTTGCAGGGTTTAATGGGCTCGTGTTGGAAGTCAATGGTGCAGATTGGAGCGTACATCGCACATAAGAAGAACAGCAAATCTGGACTGCAGCCAGTACCTAGACAATAAACAGAGTCAGTGTCAGTGATGATCAGTAGGAGGTGTGTCAGTGATGATCAGTAGGAGGAGTGTCAGTGAGGATCAGTAGGGGGCATGTCAGTGAGGATCAGTAGG
>CABFOQ010020621.1:1042-26506 GCA_900660455.1 Gephyroberyx darwinii
GGATCACCCCCCCCCCCCCCCCCCCAGAAAAAAATCAAAATTTGAAAACTCTGAAAATTTGAAATGCCTAATAGTTTATTGTATTCCATTGCTCTGTTTTTTCTTTTTTACCTTTTCTTCTTTCATTGTATGTAAGTTCCAGCGTAAAATGACGTATTGACGTTAAAAATATCACAATCGACAGTGAGATAGCCTACGTAACACTCATATTACATTCTAGTTTTCCACTTTTTAATACATCTGAAAGTAATGAAATAGAGAGACAGTACAGTGTTTGACATTGATTGTGCCTACCCACAGCCGTCGAACAACGGCTTCTGCTGGGGTATGGCAACATCACTTGGACAAACCACACGCAGAACTGCAGTACACCGTAATACTAGAACTGGTAGTAATAATAATGGCAATTTATTCATTTTAGTTATGATTATGAATACATTTGCTCATGATTATTTCGGATGGCGGTGCGTGGTTGCCTGTCGTAGCATAGCAATTTTTTTTTAAAAATATTTTTTATATCAATATATTGGGGGGGACATTTTGAGCATATTTGAATATTACTTGAAGATTCTATTCAATAATCAAACCTGATCCTATAATATCCTGATCCTGATATTATAATTACTGCCCTGGTGTGGAAGGTGTAACTTGCAGATAGCATGCTGCAGATGGATGTGGAAACAATAGGCCTTTAATCAATAGGCTTATCCAGATGATTATTTTGCATGCACAAATCATCAACATGAATTAGAGGCCAATATAAACCAGATACCCTGGTAGTTTTCTTTGAATTGACCCATTCTGTGGGGCCCAGAAGTCACAGTTGGCCTACTTCAGACAGTGGTGTGATTCTGAGCAAGAGCCTCGAGAGTTATTTCAAAGAAAACAAAACCCATGCCTTCAGTAAACATACTGTCCCTCCGAGCAGATGAGTTGAGCCTCTCTTTATACACAAATCAGTCAATTCAGCAATAATGTTAGATCCTGTATATCTCAAATGATTCATTGTGAGTAGACAAACTTTGTTTTGCTCCAAGTGAATGAAAAATGCCAACTTTCCAAAGAGTACCCATTATAATGAATTGTAATCTTTCATAGTTGTTAACTATGCAGATTTTTATTTTTTAGATGTTTTGACTTTTGTATTACAAAATACTGTATACAATATTGTGTTTAATAAAGTAAACTCCTGTTGTAGCTATATATAGTAGAAATAATAGTTTCCATGTGATGACAGCAAAATACGAAAATGCTATATTCAACTTAACTATTATAACATTAAAATGGATGGCATCACAGATTTTCAGTTTGCTGAATTTTCAGATTTTCAGTATTACCGTTTGCTTGTATGAGATAATATTTTGAACTTGTAGATACAATGATAAAGAGTCCAACAGAGAGTCAGCATAGCCATATTGAGGAAAGGCTGTATGACAGCAATAAAACATGTGATCATTAAAAAAAATGGTGTAGCTACCTATTGCTGTTTATTTGCATTTTAAGAAATAGTCAAATATACATTGATGTTTGTGTCAGTAACATTTTTCTTTCTTACGGAAAACCACAGGAGGCATGGGCGTCAGTAGGAAGTTCACAAAGGCCGCAAGCATACTGAACCGGGTCTTTTGTTGTCTATGAAACCTTTTGTAACCATGCTTTTTTTTAACCACAATTTCCTGCTCTGAAAACGTACTGTGGTAGCCCTGATGTGCAAAACAAATGAACACGTCAGAAAACATTCCATTAACACTTTGTTAAATGTCAACTTACATCGTTTCACTGTTGTATTTTAAATGAATTGGGAAAAACACCCTCACTTACTTCCAAACATTTTTTGAAGAGCCTTGATTGATTGATTAACTCTTATACTGAACTTGACTTGACTTGACTGCATTTCACTGTGTGTTTTGTGGTGCAGTGTGAACATTACTGATTTCCTGCTGGAAATGATATTACTCACGATCAAATATAGTCACACACTGAAGCAAAAAGCAGTCCACGCGTGTTCCCCAAAACAGCTGCAACAGATAAATATCTAGATGTTTGTTAGGGAACTAGTCAGGAAGTTGACTGTGTGTTCCCTGTATCAAACAAACACTGACTAACAAGTCAATCCTATGTTGTTTATGGTCTATAAACTGATTTTTTCAGGGCAGGATGTTAGTGTAAACTAGCATATGTGTTTGTATAGTATCTGAACACCGCAGTAATACCTACAAAGCAGTGTAGTGATCATTAGTGTGGTTAAAAAAACGTGTTGTACCATGTCTCCTTGACCAAACACTGACAAAACCTACGGAGAGGCACCTTTTCCTGTTGCGGTCTCTGACAAGAAACTTCATGTCATCACTTAAATGCCCCTTGGTCCATGATACATTTGTTGTAAACAATATCATGTATTGCAAGTGGCAGTGTATAATTGAGCACTTTTACAAAATTGACTTTGCTTAGCGAACCCCAAACTTCACTGACTGGAACATTTTGAACCAAATTTTAATAGGAATGTTTAGTTTGATGTTTCTTTTAATTGCGTTGAAAGCTTTTCTTATTTGCCTCTCGCACCATTTACAGCCAGGAGGAAACTACTTGTGGAGCTGATATTTAGGCTTAAATATGTGTCATTTTCTGTGTTCTTATAGAATTTATATTTGTGATCCTGATTCCCAGACTCTCTCTCTCTCTCTCTCTCTCTCTCTCTCTCTCTCTCTCTCTTCTGTTCTCCCATCCTATTGTCAGCATCTTGTGATTGAAATGTGTTAGGTAATTAGCACTGCAGCCAGTGTGGGGTTCAAGAATGCTGGCCATTAAGGCTCAAAAGCAGGTGTAAGCAGTCTGACACACTGACACAGAGCCCATACCCCAAGCAAGTTCAATGCCTTAACGAAGAGATGGCAAACCATCAGCATCATCTGTGTGGGTGTAATTGCTATTGCGTAATATAAATAGAGCACTTAGTGACCCATTCCTACTTCTTTCCCGGTTACTTGCAGACTCTCACCACATTCAAATCAAACACAATTTTCAAACACAAAAACAAGGAGTATATTGACAACGGCCACATTACTCGCCTTTCTGATGGATTTCTAGTTACTGGCCACTATGGTGGTGTAGAACACAGACACTTAAGGACTCCACATGCAGCTGGTGCATTCCTAGATCATGAAACATTTCTATGTTCCCAGAACCAGAAGATCATTCAGGAACAGATCTCAATGGAGACCTGAAGATTTAAAGATTTGTGTGGATAATGATTCTAACAGTTTCCACAGAAAGTTGAATGTGAAGACTATCAGAAACATCATCACAGTGTTAAGGAAACACATTGTGGGCTGCAGGTGTCCCGGTCTTTTCCAGAACAGGAGCCACACAGCTATTGACCATTAGCCTAAGAAATGATGTAGAGGCCCATGCAAAATGATGAAGAGTCACTGATATTAATTTAGACTGATCTTGATTGATCTTATGCATAAGAAGCCCATTTGATTTCCAAAATAAACAAGCATGGATGCTTTGTGAATGTAGCGAAGAAATGCAGACTTTTCAACAAGTAAACACGGACAAGAAGTCCTATCCCAGCCTGGGAAAGCCAGGCAAATTGTTTTGTTCCCCAGGGAGGTGTAAGAAGCAAACCTACCACCCCCACCTCGATCCGCCCTTCTCAACTTATGTCCACTTGGCGTGAGTCGGGTCATGTGACAAGGCCCATGACCTTAAATTCCCAACTAGCTAAATCTCCCCCAGGGAACCAATAAAAACACATTAACCAGAGAAAACCTAATTGCTGCTGCGGGATGCTCACACTTCCACCTTGTAAGATCGGCTTTCGGTTGCCCAAAGAAACATTTATTAAAATGTATATATTTGGGTATGTGTGAGGATATCAGCTCAATGAATGTGTGTGTGTGTGTGTCTGTGTATGTATGTGTGGGTGTGTGTCCAAGACGAAATCCAGCTCCTCACACTTCCCACACAAATTTCCCATGTCACTAGTGAGGAGGAAACCCTTGGGATCAGTTTTGAAGATCGGCCTCCGGCTCTGTGGAACAGCAGGGATTAAAGGTGGAACATTGGGGACAAATATCAATTCTGGTTTTAACCCCAATAAACATTCCTGGGATCAGTTGCTGTTAAAGAGATTGAAAAGAAATTCCATAAACACTGAGTCAACAATGATGGCAAAAGCATAAGCTGCTTGATGACACCCACACTGGCCAAAGTCTCCTTGATATTTCTAAGCTGACTGACACAACAATATGCAGTAGTTCCACTCAAAATTAATTGAGATTTTTTTTTAAATATTAGTGGTGAAAAAAATTCAAGATTTTGTATTTTCAACGATGGTTGATTCATCAAACACATCATATATCATGATCATCAAATACAATCTCGGAAGCATGGTAAGATCTGTAGCTATATGTGATCTAATGACCTTACGTGTCCTTGTAATTACTATAGTTAGATAGCTACATAGTTGCTGTGACATGAAGTCATAGCACAAAGACTTAGCTTTTATGAACGGAGGTGTAGTGACAAAGTACAGATAATGTTCCAAGGTACAAATTCAACTTTTCCTGTAAATTTTAACTTGATGTGCAACCATGGTCCTAGCATATATATATATATATATTACTTACAAAGTTACAAACATTTCAATATATTGTAAGTCACTGCATGATTTTGGATTTTGGATATATCGTCATCTGTTGAACTTGAAGTTGATTTACACACACACACACACACACACACACACACACACACACACACACACACACACACACACACACACACACACACACACACACACACACACTCCACTCCAGACTTACTGGAGGCAAAGATAAAATTCTGCCATCTCAGTTTTAAGTATGTTCTGTCAGATAACACAGGACATGCAGCATTTTCCACCTATGGCACGACTTCCAAACATTACAACTGTGGGACTGCGACAAATGGTGAATTTGTCGTATTTTTCATATGTTGTTGAACTGAACTGTTAGGAGGTGCAAATCAAGATGCTGCCATGTGATCTTTGGCTTGAGTTGTCATAATTGTAGACTTCACCAGGAGAAACCTTGGGATTGACTTGTCATCGTTGGTTAACTGAAATGACAAAACAACATGTATGCACATGAGCTATATTTTGTAACAGGGTTCTGCTAGTAGTGGGCTGGTGGGCGCAAGGGAAAGTTTTTGCATTGCAGTCCTTAAATGGACAGTTTGGGTAACTCTTAAGAGAGGAATTTGTTGAGACTAGTTTGGGTAAAAATGCTGTTTTAATTTAGCTAGTGTGTGTGTGAGTGTGTGTGTGTCTGTGTGTCTGTCTACTCCACGTCGTTTAGGGCATTTAATCAACGCCAAAGATTTCTCTCTAAATCAGAACACTGATAAAGATCCTGAGACAGTTACGGCTGTAATTATGCTCATCAACTTTACACTTTCAGGAGCGGTTTTAACATAAGCGTTAGAGGAACAAGTCTCAACAATTGCAAACTATTTCCCGCAGGCAGCTTGGAGAACAAATATCAGATTCTACATGTCCCACAGCTCTCTGCCATAAACACGTGTGTGTGTGTGTGTGTGATAGAGAGGGAGAGGCACTATATTTTCTAATTAATGTGGATGCCAACACGTCCATGTACCTTATCCCCAACGGTTAGAGCCTAACAGGTCTCAGTAGGCACTAGCTATGAGAACAGTTACATAAACATTGTCTGACAGAGATGTTTACACTGCTGAGGTGTGGGCATAACTTGGGCATGGCACACTGGCGTAGCAGGTCTTATTGGCGCAGTGTTAGCAGATGAAGCTTATCGCGCTAAACAAACAAGAAGTTGAGCAATAGATGCTATTTCTGTGCAAGTGTGAAATATTTACTTCCTCGTTTTTCATTTCTGCATTTGATGAGACAAACTTTACATTTGAACATTGTGTACTGGCATTTGTTATATTACCACAATACCACACCTGTCTTCTACTGCATTCCTCAACATTAATTGTGCTCTGATGATGATTCACTTCAAAACTCTGCAGCACATGCCAATTAATGTGACTGTAGTGTTTAGAAATGTGCACGCGCGCGTGTGTGTGTTGGTGCGCGTGTGTGCCTGTTTGCACATGTCTGTGTATATGTGTATGTAGTGTGTGTGTTGGATTGTGCTCAATCTTCTGACAGTTTTGCTTCATTTGATGAGGGTAAGATAAACATCGAAATTCAACTTCACAGACATGTCTGCTTGGACCACAAACATGGCATGGAGTAGAGCCATGTGCCATGTGTACACACACACACACACACACACAAACACACACACACACACACACTCTCTCTCTCTCTCTCTCTCTCTCAATCACTTATTCGCTTGTTACTGTACTCATGTTTTTCTTTTCTTTTACCCCACAGGCATTCTATACACATAGACAAAATCAAAACAAGATATCAGAACAGCTACCTATAAGAGCACAATTATATCCAATTACCCAAATAAACAAGAAACAAGCTGAATGCCAACTATCCCTTGAAGAGTAATTGAATCCAATTTCAGATTTTTTTACCCAGGTTGCCACAGGCACTTTTTACACACATTCATTACCCAGACAAATAAGAAAGAAACACAAGCCTTCTATCAGCAAACAGCATCATGTTCCTTAATAGCTACTGGAAGACCAATCTAGGTCGCTTTACTTGGCTCTTTCAATCTGTTTTGTGGAGAGAGGAGTGTGGTTATCATAGACTAGGCTCAGATACATGTTTAGTTCTTAATGCCAAAAGTTCAACCAGAGGTTATTTTGGACTCTCCTGTTAGGTTGGTCAAAACACACTAACAACAAAAGGCTGCACCCAAAACTGGTTCTTTCACTTGTAATCAATTGTTTTGGCACCCATACTTCAAGATTCTTAAGAGCACCATAGTAATAACTGATCCAGTTATTCAAAACACAAACTGTATTCCTACTAAGAATAACAAAATCTTATTTTCTTCATTTTCATCAACTGTCTACAGACAAGACTTACAAAACATTACGCATCCCATTTCACAATGTAAAAACTGCAACAACATGCAATGAAGAATACAGGTAATGCTCTATTTTAAATGAAAATTGCAATTTGCAAACATGTCAATATAATTTCCCTTAAGACAACATTCAAAGTCAAAGAATTAGGATTAAACAAAATTAATACAATTAACACACAGTCAAAGAAGAGAGCATACAGCTCTGGCCAACATGATTGGCACCCTTGCATTTTATGCAGATAATACAATATCAATACAATATGTTCTGAAATAATTGGAAATGAAACAACTTCACACATTCATCTGTTTTATTTAACAGCAATCCTGCATTTGGCCATGATTTTCTTATTTAGTTTCACAGCCTTTGGCAGTGATGTCTGCTTTCAAATGTTTCTTGTAACCATCAATAAAGCCTCCGGCATCTTTCTTCCACCATTCCAGTTCTTTAATGTTTGAAGGATTCGGTGGAAGAGGTTGGGGGCTGAAGCATTGGCTGGATGCCGGCTGCAGCCAGGAACTGTTTTAATGTTTGTGTTTCTCTTCCAGTCGAGAGGCAGGGGATTGGAGCTGACGAAAAGCTGACATGACAGACTGGCAGGAGGTGTTCAAAAGCTGAAGACAGGGTTATGAATTTTATGTTGTGGCTACAAATAAAATGGTGTGCCGGCCAGTAAACTCTTCTCACCCCACTCAAGGAGGAGTTGGAGAAAATCCCTCAAGGACGATGCCAGAGACAGATCAGTGGCTGTAGGACGCGGTTTCTCCAGTCTTCGCTGATAAAGGAGCTGTAACAAGTTATGGATTGAAGGAGTTCACATTTCACATAAATTATTTTTAAGTTTTGCTAAAAGAAAACAATGATGACAATGAATGTTTTATAAGATTATTCCTTTATCAATGTATGAAATAATGATGACCCTATGTAGGGTTCACACATTTTCAAGCATGACTATATTTGTACATTTTGTGTTTGTTCATTTTGCGAAACTGAAAGACCACATGGTAAAAAACACCACTGCACAAATCTGAACAGGAGACACCATGTATAGTACTTACGTGCAGCTACTGTAAGTACTATACTGTCCCACAATTCCAGTAATTTCACCCTGTCAGCACTGTATAGATACATTACTGTATTGTAATCCAAAGTATTGCACTTCAGTATTGATGAGTCTTGGCGGTTGCAACCTGGCAAGAACGAGGCACAGGGAAGGAACATCATTGTTGAAGTCCCTGGCCAGCGTGGGGGAAGTATCACTGATGCGGCCATAAGCTGCCACGGCACCCTGCATCACCATGCCACCTTTGGCCCCCTCAGATCAGACAGGTGGAACTGAGCAGCCCAAGAACGTTCTGCTCTGGTCTGCAACTGGTTCCGCCAGCACCAATTAGGCCACCAAGAGTTGTTTTGGCATGTACTGATATAGATGCAGAAGGCATCCAGGGTGGATACTTCCCCCTGCTGCTTAGCTATGGGAAACATTGCCTTGACGAGACAAGTCAGGATGCAGCCTAATTCATTTAAAGTAGTCCTATTTTCTATATTTTCTTCCATTGTCTGTATGTAGAACACTTTATGTACCCAATTATGTTGAAATGCATACAGTATTGTATTTGTGTGTACGGTTTATATATGAGTAACATGATGATATTTTACAACAGGCTAAGAAGGCCTACGCCTACTGACAAGTAAAGGTATTCATAGTGTTTTTCATTGATATATCATATCAATATAACCATATCATGGTTTTCAAGGCAGTGTTTTCTTTTTCTTTTGTTTTCTTTTTCTTCTGCCACAACATGTTAAAGTAATAGAATCTTCCCTGACATAACACCTACTGTGTTGTTTCACATAATAAACAGTTTATCTCAAATGGGAAGTATCAGCATGAAAATCAAAAGTGAGTGTTTAGCTTCTGATACACACCAGCAATTTGCTGCAAATAAGTGGACTTTGCTCTGGGTAATATTGTTGTTTATTTAAGAGAACCTGCAGTCTAGTGTGTGTGTGTGTGTGTGTGTGTTTGTGTGTGTGTGTGTGTATGAATGTGCCCAAGCACAGGATATGTCTGTATAGTGAGTTTTGTCCTGCCTGGTCGCTGAAGCTATGTTTGTCTGACAGAGAAGGAACGTTCTGCTCCATCACTCTCTGACCTCACATCCTGACACACAGGTATATTTCCTGTCCACCTGCCTAACGCTGTGGTCCACTGTCTTTCAGAACATCTCTGGACAAACATTCATCTTTCACACCCCATAAAATAAAAGGAAAAGGATATAAGAACAAGTATATAAATAAAGTAAGAAGAAAGTTATTTTATTTTTGCTATCTGCAGTGACACTACTCCCCTGCTTTTATTTTGAAAACCTAGTTTAAAAATCATACTCCAAAAACATGCAAACTACTGTGATGTGATTTCTTTTTTTCTGGTTTGCAACAATAGTCAGAAACAATCCTGTTGGTGTTGGATACTAGTGAAACTGAGAGAAAGAGAGCAAAGGATGAGGAGATGGATGGAGAGTGAGAATCAAGGAACGCAAAAGACAAATCTCTCTTAAATCTGTCTGAAGTTTTCTGGGCTTTGCAAGAAAAGAGAGAGACATAATTTACTTTGGACCAAAGAAGCAGTGCTGAGTGTTGATATACCTCACACTGCTGCAGTAGGTTTCCTTAAAGGATCAGGATCCTTGTCCCAGATATCCCGCTTCCAGTATATATATATATATAGTGTGTGTGTGTGTGTGTGTGTGTGTGTGTGTGTGTGTGTGTGTGTGTGTGTGCGCGCGCGTTTGTGTTACACAGAAAGGGGTAAGGAAGAATGTTTGTATGTTAGTGGTATACGGGTATGAGGGTAGGCAGATATGGAACATACCCACCTGTCATTCTGGGTATTTAGTAGAAATATCAGCTCAATTATTGCTGAAATATATTCACCTCATATTCAGCTTGTCATTGTAGTTTCACTTACAATGACACTGTGAAAGCGAAAGCACAGAAGTATGACACTGTAGAAGAGTGGCACCCTTCATCTGCTCCTTTGTTAATTTTCCTTTACGGATATCTTCTTAAGAAGAGCAGCTTCATGTTTATAGTGCTGAGTCACACTTTGCCATTAGTGTGGTGACTCAATACCTTTGTATATAATGACATGGCATTAATTAATGGTATTTACTAACAGATATAATGAAAATCTTAATTAATTAGGGGGACAAATGGGCTATAAACCCAAGGCACAAAAACATATGAACTGACTTCAGAAATCAGAGGAACTACAGAACCTGATTCCTCTTCTCTTCGTACACGATGCAGGTAGGAGCCACTTGCAGGTAGAAGCCTGCACAGATCCCACTCTACTATCGTCCCACAACACAAAGCTGTCTGCAGTCTGCCGGTGTGTGGCTGTCAGTGTGGCGTACAGCTTAATTACATCTTACAGTGTGGTGGTACACAACGGCAGACATCGGTGAACTCATCCAAAAACATAAACCTGATGAACAATGAGTTAACTCACAAGCACTTGATGAAGTGCTCCTCTATGTACGAATACATGTGTTTTCCACAATATATCTTAATTAGTAGTGTTTTAATTTACAAACAGAGAAGGTGAAGCATCTAATATAGGTATGCATATAGGGAAAAACCAGGCGAATAAAGGTGTGGTAACACTGTACCCACATCCCCTCACAGCACCACCTCCTCAACCACCACATCACATCAGGCAGATGTGTATATTTGTGTGTCTTTCTTTTGCCATGCCAAGTGGCCGTTGGGGCCTGCAGGCGGAGTGCTGAAATATTTGCAGAGAATAACACAGCACTTCCTGCTAGAGCGGCGCAGCTTGCACGGGCAGCTTCCTGTGTGTCAGAGCAGCTTGGCTAGAGGTAAAAGACGAAGGGCGGGAAGAATGTCATCTATCTTCCTTATGGATCTGTACAGTGTTGTACAAAAACAAGCAATGGATTAATGAAAACAAGTGTGCTATCACTGGCATCCATGCATGTCCGGGGCTGGCTACTGAGCAGTGTGCTTTCATGGTCCATCACATATTAGCGTTACTCTTTCAAAACACAACTCTTGTTCTACTATTCCTTCCTTGCTATCTCTCTCTCTCTCTCTTTCTAAGTCTCATATTTTGGTGTGATTGCAACATATGCAACACATGTAGCCGGAGAGCTTTTCTGCAGTTTCTAGCAAAAAATGTATTTCAAATTGACTCACTAATAATCTCTGACGATATGAACAAAAATGACATAATGTTTCACAAATCCATGAGAGTGCAACCACTGGAGCTTGGCTGACCTCCACAGCATTCCCAATCATTTGCACATCTCCCTGTGTGCCTCCCTACCAGTAAAATAGCATTGGTGGAGTCAACTTCCACAGAGCTGCTCTTTCTTATGCTCACACTGAAATTGTTATCAGTCCATAACTCCTACAGATTAAAAGACACATTTGTAAAAAATGTTTTAATTTCTACAAGCAGATTCATAACAGCTGCTTTAACAGTTTCCAGTCGTCCACCACTCCTTACCGTACTATGGAGATTTGGTTTATTCACCTCTGAGCTATGGTGTGTCCCATGTAGTTTGCTTCTTCCAACCCCAACCAGCATTTCTTGGGGTTCACCAACAGCCCGGACTGTCTCAGGTCCTCCAGTACTGCTCATAGGTGTCGTATGTGGCTGGCCCAGTTGGTGCTATGAACAACGTCATCCAGATATGCAGCTGTAAAACTCTGGATCTTGTCCATCATGCGCTGATGCATCACCGGGGCTCTGTGGACCACAAAGGGAAGGACCCGATATTGGTATAGACAGTCTGGGGTTGAAAACATAATTTTCTCCTTGGCCAGTCAGTGAGAGGATCTTGCTAGTAGCCTTTAGTCAGGTTGAGTACTGGTACTGGAGCCTTCAAATGAGTTTGTCTTTCAGTCACAAAAAGGGATGGAGACAACAAAGAGCGCTGAGAGGAAAGGGGACCCAGCGCTCTCTCTGTGGCTTGCATCCTGGACCAAGCTGCCATCAATGGCTTTGTGCCTGATGACTTGGGCAACACAAATCCACCTGCCCAGACGAGACTTGGTATGTCTCCCACTTTGGATCTTATTGTAAGGAATTAGGATGTGTAATCAGACTTGCAATAAAACAACAGTTTGTGCTTTTTAACAACGTAGCCTACCCAGATTCTGACTATGAAGACCCTGGTGCCTCCAGCAAACAGGTTGAGGTCCGGGGGAGAGTATCGAGTGCGCACAGCCATTATTCACGGCTACAGCCTTTATATAGTGACGTTTTAACAACCTATTATTGGTCACGTGAAGGTGTAGGCTTATTCTTACTCCCCAATAATGTACACTTTTGGTGACATACCTATTTCCTCAAGATAGAACGAAATTATGGTGTGTCAAAAAAAGGTTGTAAACCACTCACTCATCACTATGTAATAATAGTGAACCTTTTCTTAAAGTATAGACTACATCTTAACACAATGTAGTGAAAGAAAAAAGCTCTAAATACGCATAGGGCAGGAAAATATTGCCCCTCCCACACTCTGCCCAGTTTTCTCCTGAGTGTTGTCCCTGGTGCTGAACCCAAGTGGAGCTGTCTCTCTGACCCGACGCCCCACATAACATACAGCGATTTCATATTCTGCATGTTTTTAATGCATGTTTTAATAATCCAAACATTTCAGTCTCCTGATCTATTCCTGACGTTAATATAGTCTACATTTCAGATATTGAGAACCCTGGAGAGCACCAACACTGTCAAGGGGCACACACACACTTGTCAAGAAAGAAAGAAAGAAAGAAAGAAAGTTGTAGTTGTTCCAGAACTGAGATCCCCTGTATCTGCCAGAGAATTGACAGTGAACAATAAATAAAACCCTGCACCCTTCAGCTTCACAGACTGTGAAGCTGAAGTAATGTTTGGAGAAAAGGAACAAAGAAAATGCCTATTATTTGAAGGCCTTAGCTCTGGCTTTACAAATAAGATAAAATATGTTGAATGGCAAAAGGTGACTGCAGCAGTAAATGTTGTTAGCTCAGAGGCCTGGACCCTGGACGAGGTTAAGAGGAAGTGGTGTGACTTCAAGTGCAAGGCCAAGAAGCACATTACCACACACAGTGCAAGTGTGCAGTGTGCCCCTCTCTTCCTCTCTGGAAAAACCCCACTGGAAGAGGAGGGGGACCCAGTGAAGGAGGAGAGGGGACCCAGACTGGAGGACTGGGCCAATCTGCCATCAGTGGCTTTGTGCCTGGCAACTTGGGCAACACAGATCCACCAACAGATTCTGACCATGAAGATCCTGGTGCCTCCAGTGAACAGGTTGAGGTTCGGGGGAGAGAATCCAGTGCCTGCGCGAGCCATTATGCACATCTACATCCTTTATATAGTGACATTTTAACAACCTATTGATTGGTCACATGTGAAGGTGTGTGCTATTCATACTCACCAGTAATACAACATAATGATAAGGTGATGATAATAATAGGTGAGAAACCCATTTACTCAAGAATAGAAAGAAATTAAGGGTTGTCGAAAAATGGTTGTTGCGCTGGGCTGTTGTTACACTCGCGCTTCACTATGTAATCATAGTGAACGTTGAGAAACTAAAGACTAACACAATGTAGTGAAAGAAAAATAAATAAACTGTCACTCAAATTCATACTTTTACAGTTTTGGCAACTGGCAGATTACACAAAAGACTGCGTAGGCAACGCATGATGTGAAAGATGTGTACTGTACGCACAGCACATTCTCATTGAAATGGGCTGATACATACAATTTTGGGGGTTGAGTGTTCAGTGCAGCTGCTGAAAGTGACAAGTCTATTGAAAGTTTTTTGTACAGTATGGATCTTGATAATAATAGAATGGCAGCCCAAGCAATATTGCAATATGTGAGGTACAGGTAAACCATAACAGAGAGTTAACAAACATGTCTGATGAACCAGCTTACTTTGCTGATGATATGGAGAGATTTTGTCATTTTATTACAGAATATGTGAACTAGGTGAATATATAGTTCTGCCAGCTCAAGGTTTCATCAATCAGGACCCCAAGGAATCTTGTAAATTAAACCTGGGTGATTGGGTTATTTCCAATGGAGAGACAAAAAAAATCTTTGTTTTTTTGCTGTGAAGTTAGAGTTTTTGATATTGAGAGATAGTCTGTTTAATTGGAAGCATTTGGACATTTTTCTCTAAACCAGAGTGTGCTTCGGTTATGAGTTTAGAGAAGTTTGTGTGAATGTGACAGAAACAAGTTGGTAATGTCAGCAAAAAGTAAAGGGAACATGGGTGATTGGGTCATTGATAGGTCATTGATATAGATGAGGGATTAAAGGGGCCCTGGAATAGACCCCTGCGTGACACCATATTTTACTGTTGCCCTATCTGATGTCCACCCATTTACATTTACAAATTGTTGTTGATTATGAATATAATTACAAAGCCATTTGTAAGTAAGTCCATAAAAACCATAATGTGATCATTTAATGGTTAATATGTCATGAGCAACAGTGCCAAAAGTTGTTTTTTTCTGAATCCATACTGATGTTCATACAAGATGTTTTGCTCCAGCACATACTTCAAGATTCTATTGTACACTAATCTTTGAAGAAACTTAGAAAAACATGGAAGGACAGAGATGGGGCGATAATTATGAAATGATCTTGAATCCCCAGATTTAAAAAGGGGAACTACTTTTGCAATTTTATGGTCGTAAGTAATTATTCCAATGGCAAATATGTGGGTAAGAGGCTTGACTATTGAGGAACTGATTTTAGTGACCAAAGCAGATGTAAGCTCATCATGACCTGCTGCTGAATTAGATATGATGTCAAGGACCTCCTTCTCTGTCAAAGGAGGAATACAACAAGTCAAGCAGGTTTCCTGTGGGATGCTGAAAGTAATGTAGGAAAGGAAATATAGGAAATCACTAACTGAAGTAAAAGCAAACATGGCAAGTTGAGGGAAACTTCATCACTACACTTCATCACAGAATAACTCCTGCAATGCAAACACTTGTGGATTTGATCGACTGAATAGTGTTGACTATGGTGGCATAATATAATGGAAATTGTTTTGGTGGGATTTGAACTGAAAGATCAATTACAACCCTCTTTATCCTGGAGTATTCCTGTGTCACAACACTGATGGCGCTCATCCCAAATGGAGATTTGGAAAAGGGTCCAGATCAAATATCTTTTTAACCTCTTTCTAACTCTAGGTCCCCAGTCCCATACAGTGCTATGCAACTAAAACACCGTAGGACTAGCAATTTTCTTACACAGCTCATTGATTTGTTATTGGTATCTCATACACTGCCAATGGCCATATCAGTCAGGGGATTGCCAGGAACTTTATACACCACAACTTCAGCTTACCTACGCACTCTACCTCTCACCGCATCCTGTTTCAACCCCCCAAACTGTTCTTTGTTTGCAGTGTTACGTTGTACAATTTTCCTAAGAACATCTTCTCGACAGACTTGACAATGTTGACTTTGTCAGTAGAGAATCTTTTGTTTGTTTTGTTTGTTTTGTTTTGAATTTCAGTTTCAGATAGAAGTTTTCACTTGACACTACAGATGTGTCTTGATTTGCATGGTTTTACTTTCATCTTAAATGATTTCAGATTATTTCTCAACTCACCAAGCAGCATTTTTGTAAAGGGTGCTGTTGAAGTCGTAGTTATCATATCATGTCAAGATAAATTCCTTCTTGCCACCTTTCCCATGCCCTAATGATTATTACCACCACCGTAGCAAATCCTAGGGGACGGATATTGTGCACCCTGGCATGATTTCACTTTTCTTCTGCTGTCATGCTGTGGTACATTCCAGTGCTGTGAAATATTTGTATGTCTTGGGAATAGGATTTAACCAGATTTTTGATGACGTTTGATAGTCTAATGAAATTATGTATACCCACAGGAGCTTTGCCTGGTACTGAGCCAAGTGCATTTTTCAGGTCTCGAAATGAAATGCAATGAAAATCTCAAAATACAGATCTCTTTGCTGTTGTTTGAATTTGGTGCCAAATCAAATGTTTGTTCTAACCCTGAGACACCAGGTATTCCTGCTTTTTGCAGTGATGTGTCAGTTAGCTGATTCTTTTCTAAGAGGTGTGTCAACCTCTGTGCTATCACAACAAAAAATATGTGCTTCTGCATCCCAGAACCACCTCCCTCCACACCCACTATTGCTCCTACTTTTAAGCTTACGTTTAGTCCAGCATTTTTACAATCTCACATCAATCTGCTAAGACAGCTTTCGATATTTAGTCACTTAAAACAAGGGGCCTCATGCAAGAAGCAGTGCAAGAATTTTCTCTCATTTTGTATTTCTTCGATGGTGAGATCAACATTTAAGATACATAACCTAAAACCTAAAATTAATAGATTATTATCATAGATAATAATACAATTATAAATCACACTTCTAAATAATAACAGTTAACTCTAGAACCTTGTACAGTAAATCGCTCAACGGGACAGCACCAGAAATCAGTTCTGTTGCTAATACATTTTGGTGCAATATCACAAGGTGTTGTCATTGAATTTTATGGCACCAGTGTTCATCAAGAGCAGAGGCAAGGGTTGACTCTCCAGAGGATTGAAAGAACACCTAGGTATGTAAAGCCGACCGCGAGAACTTTCCCTAGGGACTAAGGACTTTTGGAGGTACTCAGCACATTTCGATCGCAAGGACCAGGGTCTAAATTAAGTACCGGGGACCTTTTTACCCCCCAAAAAGTCCCTGCTCGGGGGGTAGTACTTTTCAAAAGTACCAGTACTTTGGGGGTGGGGCTTGCAGCGCTGAACATTTCTGATTGGTCAAGTAGTCGCAGCATTCATCCATTTGACTCATATCGCTGTGTGTATTGGGACTTCGCCCTACCATTGTTAAATACTTTGGTCACTTTTGATTGTAATCACACAGACATCATGTTTAAATAGCAGCAGCCGTAAACCGACTGTTTGTTTTTTGCTCACATCAACACATCAACATTTGTTCTTTGTTCACATCAACGGATCATCATGAACAACATGAAGACTTACGACCGATGGGCCGACGATGAAGTCCAGGCTCTACTGAGCGTTTATGCCAAGGACGACATCCAGCAGGAGTTGGAATCAGCGACCCGCAACAAGAAAGTGTACCTGAAGATCTCCCACAGGTTAGGCGAGCTCAATGTAGTTCACACCGCGAAGCAGTGCTGGGACAAACTAAAAAAAACTGAACCAGGACTACAAGAAGATCAAGGACCACAACAGGCAGACAAGCACCTGGATTCCTTGCTGGGTCACAGGCTGGCATTCTCGGGCGCAGCGGCCACTAAGGACTCCGCTACCGCATTGCTGGAAGCCTTGGTGGTAGAAGAAACCCTAATTGACACCAGTTGGCTGAAGGTAAATCACATACGGCCCACAAGATGCTTGTTAAATGCTATAACGCGAACTGATGTCGTGTTATTACCCTAGCCAAAGGCTAACGTTAGCTACATGTTAACCCCAATTGCTAATGCTAACCGCTAATGGTGTAGAATTGTGGTGTACCTAAGGCCAGGGATGGCTAAATCGACCATACAAAATGATATTGTGTTAATGTCGTCGCAGTGAAACCTAACGGTTGTTTTTTTTTTTCCAACGTGTTTTTCAGATGAAATGGGTGGGCACACTCAACTGCAGGCTGCAGAGACCAGTGTGTCTACCCCTACCACTGTGTTTAGCCTTGGGATCACCAGCAGCCCTCATCCCTCGTCCAGCAGCCCTCAAACGCCGAGGTATATATTTCATCTGTTGTGACGTGTGTTGTGATGTCATGTAAGTCTTACATGACATCTGCTTGTTACCAGAAAACACTGAGGTCAAACAGAGACAGTGATATGAAGTACTGTTCATGTAAAAGGTTTGGGCCTGCGTCCATCATTGCCCAAGGCATGAATATGTATTGTTATTATTTGTAGACAACTAAAATACAACCAAACCTTAATTATATTATCGTATTGTTGCATTTATGAAGACAGGCTTATCAATTAATCTGCCTACGGTCCTTTGGGAGAGACGTTCTTTCCATCCACACTTGCTAATAAACATCCACATTCCTCCAAACAAGTCACACAAAGGGACATTGGGCTGCCAGTGGGTGGTCGTGTCTGTGTGCGTAGTAGTGACACAGAGATCAGAGACCTAGAAGCAAGGGCTTTCACTTCTTGACCTACAATACGTAGACCTGGGATTGAGACACAGTGGGAATGCTCAGTGTGCCCCATTGGGGAGAAGCCAAGTATGATGATATCTGATCTGTGGCAGTTATAGGTGTTGAGAAATGTGGAGTACAGGTCTCAACAACAAAATCCCATGGCACACAAAATTACAGCTTGCTTGAAAACACACAAAACATTGCATTCTTACACCTGGAAGACAACACAAAGGCAGGCAATTTAAATCGGTTGCTGTGTGCCAGTGAATTAACCCCCGCCTAGCATTTTAAGGAACCTCTACCGGAATACTAAAGTCTATTTTAGGTCAATATCCACATACACCAGGTCTGCACATTCTTAATAGCGCAAAGTGTACACTATATCAGTTATTATCAAGTCTCTGAGAATGAAACATAAGAAATACCACCTAAGCCCTACTCCATTTCATTTCAGCCAATTCAAACAAAACAGAAATTATCTCTCTGGAACACTGTTATGCTCAATTAAAGAAATTGAGGGGTCAGCTATCATAAAAAAACAGTTTCTCCACAGAGATTGGACCAACATTGGCCTCCAAAACTCCAGTGATCAATCAAAACACAATAGGGATATTTTATTTTTAGCATTCACCACTGACAACCATCATATATTTATTCAAAAACTGAGATTGGCCAAAAAAAGCACTTTGGTCGACCAGTTACCTCAGACAGGAAACAATTTGTATTGTTAAATGGAGTTAACTCCATTTCTCTCCTTCTCTTCTCCTTATTAAATGTATCAAATCAATCACCTCCAGGTTTCTCAATTTCTTTACACGTCTCCTTTTTTCATGATGTGCTCACTTTCAACCATCAGTTTCAGAAATTACACACGTAACCTCTGTTACACCAGATCTCCTCAATCTCACACTGGCATTGGCATTATTTGTAAAGGCTCCAAGATATGGAAATCACTTCCTCAACATTTTACTGACTCATCACCTAAACAATTCAAAAAGTCACTTCTCTTGACTCGCCATAATTCTATACACAGGTTGCTCATATAAGCTGTATTTTCCACCAAGTATTTCAGCTCTTCCACTGTCAGCTTTTCCCGTACTTATTTATTTTATTTCTTACTTTTTTGTTGACATAGCCACTGTATTGTGCTCATTGGAAATACTGTGAGAAAAAAAGTGAGACTCAGTGTGTTCCTCTGTGTGCACTAGTGTGTTTGCATGAGTGAGAGAGAGTGGAAATGAGTGTATTGCAGGCACGCCTGTGACAGTGTGACTGTGCATGAGGTAAGTGTGACTGTGCATGTGCTTGTGTGTGTGTGTGTGTGTGTGTGTGCGTGTGTGTGTGTGTGTGCGTGTGTGTGTGTGTGTGTATCCTCTAGGGTTACTGCGGGGTTGTGCATGGGTCCAAGCACACGTAGGGGAACCACATTTGCAGGAAGTTTGTGTAGGTGTAAACATATTTTTACTCTTACTGTATTTTTCTACTTCAAGGCCTTAGAGGTTTTTAAGTTTTCTCAAACACGGTTCTTTGTAAATCTGTACGTCTTTTTTAATGATGTGCAATGATGTGAATTAAAATTGACTACAAATAATATCTTACTGGCCAAAAATATTTTGTGGTGGCCAAGCCTGGCCTATGGACCCTTGTTTGTGTCTCATTATGGAACTGTTTCTGCTCTATTTCAGTTCAGATACATTTTATCAACGCAGGGCAAATCAGCAGAATTGATAACCACCAAGTACATTACACACTTATTGCTAAAGAGATAAAATGTTTCAGATGATTGAGATCCTCAGTAGGCTACTGATCGGATGAGACATTCAACAGCTGCAACTTACATTAACAAGTGGGATGGAAACTAGTGGGAGGGAGAAATACTTGGCGTGGAGGAGGGGTAGTGAGAGAGGAGGAAGAGATGACAAGAGCAAGGGGAGGCAAAGATTAATATATTCCTCATTAGCCTCATGCCTGATACGTACGCACAATGTTGTCAGACCTTCTATTTAAGCACTTTTATCAGATGATAGCTCTTTTAGTGTTTTTTTGTGGAGCACTAAAATGGCACGCAAATGGTCGTAGTCAAGCATCAGTATCTTCGTGTGATTGTTCAACCTATCAGACTGTTGATCAAATGTGAGATATGATATGTGAGACTACGTTACGTCCTGGAGATGGTGCAGCAGATAGTATGGAGTATGGAGATGAATAGAAAAAAAGGAAACGCTTTATTCAGCGTACCAGTTGCTTGGATTTCATGCAACAGTCAGCTTGAATTAGTAGTTTGGATGGAATTTTTGTTGAACCCCCACAATACTTTTGCATGAGCAGTTCCCCTCCCCTTATGGTTTTGTTAATTTATACTTCTTGGAACACATTTGCTGTTCACACCCTTGTGTGAGTGTATGAAAATAATCTGTTATGACTGAGTTCAGTTGAAATTGTTCACCGATTGAATGATCTGTGAATTGCATCATTTCTTGCTACAATTTGTCTGTGTGATTACAATCAAAAGTGACCAAAGTATTTAACAATGGTAGGGCGAAGTCCCAATACACACAGCGATATGAGTCAAAGACATTCATCACGCTGAGGAACTTTATCTGGTATAATATATTTGCTCAGATGAAAAGTTTGGTCTCAAGCTCTCAAGATTCACTTTGGCCTGTTCAGGTGGAACCAATCCAGAGTACATGTGGCGCTTCATAGGAACTGTAAAACTGTTCAGCTGACATGCCCGGGTTCAAGTCCTGGTGAAGTGTCCTTGAGCAAGACCCCGAATCCCTACAAGCACGGGTGCTGATCTTGCACTCTGAAACAAAAATTTCACCTTCAGGGATCAATAAAAAAATTTAAGCCACAGCAATTCAACATTTGATCAGTTTTGCGTTGATTTTTTCAGTATTGTAGATAGTTTTTCTTTTCCCCCCAGACATATCCCATTATGCACTACATATTTTTCTGTCCGATGACACTCTCAACAGAATTCATACTCATTCACCTAGAACTATGAAAACATTTTAGTTCCTGCTGTGTGATGCTGTTTGTATAGCATAGAATCAATGTTTTTATTTCTCTTGGCACAATAACATTTCTGATAATCTCATCTCTTACAGTCTTCTTCCATAACCTACAATGCCCTAAGCTATCCAATGACTGGAAATAAGATGATAGCCCTGATGAATAGAAACTTTTAAAATTGGGACACAAATTGCTGTGTTAGCAAAATGGAAAGATGAATGGTATGAGATGACGGTGAAGGGACTGACCTGTGTCTTGATGGTTTTTCAATATTGACACAGGACAGAAGATCACAGCCAGCTGTTAAACGGATTCATGATACTGACAATGAGTGGTAAAATCCCTCAAATAATATTTGTGTTATCCTTTCTCGTGGACGGGAATTATTTGTTTTTGGTTCCTATGAGTCAAGCTATCAAAGATATTAAGTGGAAAATCCCCTTTTAATTCACATTAGAGCAGAAAAGTACTCTGGGGCAGAACAGTCTTCATCCAACGATTGCCATATGATGAAAGGACGTCATTGCAAAACCATGAAGCTGACTGCTTCTGCCTTCTCCTGGGCTCCAGTTCCCTGTTTCCGTGGGAAAGAGGGAAGAGCTACAGAGCACTTTAAATGACCCTGGCCAGACTACGTCTTTGATGGAGGAGCAAGCTCTGGTGTCCTCTCCTGGCCATGTGCTCCAGGCCAAATAATTAGTGTGAGATCGGTCTAAGACTAATGCAAGACTTCCGCTGAGAAATCGGGGCCGCTTAAAGCTTCTCTAATGCCCGATGATGTCCGTGTATGTCTGTGGGCTTGTGTGATAATAGGATTCTCAGTGTCCAAATCTGTGGTTTTACTGTTCAATGTGCACCAATGCTCCTTGGGAGTGTGTCAGCTGGGTGAGCATTTTCCTTGAGCTGCTCTCTCCACTTGTTTAAAGCTGCTCATGGCCCTCTGCCACATGTAATGCCACTGGAATGGCTTGTCAGGAGACAGCTGCATCAGAGTGGCATGCCTTATACAAAAACAATTCTAACATTTATTTTGTACCGTGCACAACATGCTATTCCTATTTGTGTGTCTATGTTTTGCTTTTACCAAAATACTGCTAGTCACAATCCAAGTATGCATGGCTGGTGTCATGTTTCGGATGGCTTGACCGATATTATGTCTACATATATTAAAAAAAAAATTCTAACAGCCTCAAACTATTTTGTTTATTATTGTTAACAAAACTGCTTGGAAAGTGCACAGGCACATGCAATTACTTCCAGGCAATGGTGTTTTAGATGAAGACGATGAAGAGATCTAGAGATCTGCTTGTTCCAGTGTAGCGTGGCTGTTCACGCACCAAGCCCTCAACAGGATAAACAACGAAACAGATGTACTGATGTGGATTTTGCATTATTGGATCAAAAACACACAAATGCACAAGCTCAAACAATATGTTGGCCTGTCATGATACCCTGAGGGACTAATAGTAATACTCTTTATGGCTGGCGAAGGAGAAAAAGATGAGTAGTGAGATTAGGAGATTAGATGGTTCTGTTTGGGGATCAGCTTGATAAACTGTTCATGGAAGCCCACTTGCTCCCATGCGACCATAATTTACCTCTTCATTTTGCCCTGACAATTTCAAAAACATTCCCAGGGATGTCTGTCCCTTTGCCTCTTAAAAGCTGACCTTACTTGGTTTTGTAAACAATCTGCCCAAAACCACTGGAAGCTTGGGCGGAGAATCCGTAACAAGCTGGCATCCCTGTTGGCAGAGGATGGTAACGTTAGCCAGGCCTGATCAGTGATCACTGCCTCCATATGGCCCAGAACTCAATTTACAGAGGCTCCACGTCAATAACAGATTAGTTCAGACAAACTGGTTGTTAGAGATAGAGGATGAGAGAGAAAAAGGAGGCGAGAGAGACAGAAATATATATAGCGAGACAACAGAGCAAAAACTAAATGAAACAGAAAAGATAAACTTAGTCAAGGGTCATTGCTTTTGTCATAGCAAAAAATTGGATGGGTTTTTATCAGCCACAGTTTGGTTCTGGTGACATATAGTTCATATAACCTAACAAATGCCATTCGACAGCCACATACTGTATATCCAGAGTATATCTACTCTGACTAAAAATAAAACTTATTGAAGGGAAAGTATGAGTAAAATGACTTAAGTACAAGTAGACAGATTACAAGAAAATAATGCAAAAAAAATTACTGCAAAAACTCTATTCAAGTACAGTAACTTGCAACCTCTTACTTGCAAGTACTTGCAACCTCTGATATATCACACCTAGTCACATATTTCTCAGTATTTGGCATCGATGAATTTCAGACCTTTTAAGGCTGAGATACTGAGATTAATATTTATTTTCCTGAGATGATGGGTTGTGAAATGATTTTGAAGTGGTGCATGTGTGTGTGCATGTGTGTGTGTGTTTCTGCACGTATATGCATTTGAGATATTAAATTGTTCATTTACCTGTGCTTTTTTATGTCTCACTAAATGTGCACATTCTGTTCTGTCATGATGAGTGATGTCTGTGTGGGTGTCCAGAAATGAGTTTGTTCAAGTCTCTGAATCTTTCACGAGTAACATTTCCTGTAAAGCTTGTTTCCAGCTGCTCTAGAAATGAGTTACAGCTAAGTCCAGTAACACAGGTTTGCCTTGATTCAGGAACTGAACCAGGCATGGGTCCTGTGTGATTACTACATAAACAATACATCAAAGGACATCATTCAATTTATTTCCGATAATAACAGTATAGCCTGGCTGTGCTGACCATGGCTTTTAATATGTACATGGAAACAACACAGGAAACTCCAAATGACCTTTGCTCAAAACATTAAAGTCTGTATGAAACAATTTGTTTTCTGTGGGAATAGACTGACACTGCAAATCAACAGTAGTTTCAATAAATGCCAGATATAATATACAGTTCTCTGTAATCATATGGAATTGATGCTGATCATTTTAGCATTAAGCATGATACATAAGAGTGGTTATTGCCCACATGGTAAAGCCACTAAGAATTTGTATATCCTAATGGTGGATTACCAGTTTCCATTGATGCAGTACCTAGAGTAGACATGCAGAGTCGACATACTGTATACAGTTGGTAGCAGCATGTTAGTCACAGAGCAGCCATAGCTGTAGGTTGAGTGCCTTGCTCAATGGTGCAGTGGTAATGTGGCGTCTGTACAGTTAACACCAGAAGTATGCCACAACTCTCTGGGTGTCGTTTGGTTTCTCATTTGCCTGTATTGTCAGCTCTCCAAAATGTCATCTCACACTCTGGGCTAACAGTCCCAGCATTCTTCCCATCAATCACAAGGTTACGGCCCGCACCAAATAGCCCTGAACTGTTTCCAGGCAATAGTTGGCCTGAAGTTGGTCATGTGAAAAGCAATTGGTACAGCAGGTCAAAATGAAGTCAAGCTATCAAGGAATATATAATAGCTTTCATTTAAAAGCGCCGAGGCACTTAACAATAGAAAAGAGAAGAACTAGATAAGGTGAAAAACAAAAAAAAACAACTAGGCTAACAAGTAGGAAGACAATAAGACAAACAAAGGCCAGAGGACAAAAGGCAAAAAAAGCAGAGTGCCACAATTCAGCAGCTGGGTCCAAAGGCCTGGCTGAAGAGAAAGGTCTTTAGCCGCTGTTTAAGAACTTCAATGGACTCAGCATTGCGGATCTCCACAGGGAGTGACTTCCAGAGGGTGGGGGCAGTCACTCTGAAGGCTCTGTCCCCGAGAGTCCGCAACCTGGTGTGGGAGGTGGTGAGTAGTCCCGTGTGGTAGGAACGGAGATTTCAGAAAGGGGTGTAAGTAGAGAGGTCCGATAGGTACTGGGGAGCAAGGGGGTGAAGGGACTTCTAGGTGAGGAGCAGGATTTTAAAGGTGATCCTTGACTGGGAGCTTGACTGGTACTTGACTGGGAGCCAGTGGAGGTGGATGAGGGTGGGGGTGATGTGCTGCCAGGCTTTGGTGTGGGTGAGAACCCTGGCCGCGGAGTTCTGGATGTACTGGAGCCTATCCAGGGATTTGCTTGGTACCCCGGATAAGACTCCATTGCAATAGTCCATATGTGTGTGTGTGTCGTGTGTTTGTGTGTGTGTGTGTGTGTGTGTGTGTGTGTGTGTGTGTGTGTGTGTGTGTGTGTGTGTGAGAGAGAGAGAGAGCGAGAGAGACATCACTGATATAAGGGCTGTAATTTCACCAACCTGTTACTCAACAAT
>CABFOQ010020631.1:1087-11659 GCA_900660455.1 Gephyroberyx darwinii
CTGCTCAGCTGTGTCCATCTCCAAATCAGATTTGGACATCACATTTGAGGTTGTAGGCCTAATCTGTGTAATAAAGGGTCTCTGAGCGCATTGCGGCCCATTAGGAGATTAGCATCATTAGGCTCTCGCTGAAAAGAGGGCTTTGTGTGGGAAGACCGTGTAGAATCTGCTCGCCCCAAAGTTGGCCAGGCTGAACTCAAAGAACATCCTGCACTCAGGTGAGCCTATTGATCTGTTTACTCCCATACAAGAAGGGCCCACAAGGGAAAGCCATCATGAAGGAGCTGAAAGGGTTGTATTATCCTAAAGGGCTGCTTCTGTAGCAAAATGACTTCTTTTCTTCTGCTTCCCTCTGGTTTATTACAGTAATTACTGCTCTGGCTTGACAGGAAGTTGGGGGGGGGGGGCAAGGTAGCAGTGAAGGGCGAGGGAGATCAGACTCACAAGGCTTTATTTAAAAACGATAGAAAAAGTGTAGACATATAGCGGTTCATGGTAGAATTCATTGCAAGAAACCAAAACAAACAACCAGTCTCGTTGGTCGATATAAAACACCATATCACAGCATTCTTCCTTATTTTTGATGATATAACACTTTGGTCATACCACTACACAAGGATAGCAACCAGTGATATCACACAGCTTCCTCCTCCTATCAGACTGATTGCTCTTTCATAAAAAATAAAATAATGAAATGGATCTGAATAAAGATAAATGACTGTAATAAACACATAATGATACGAAGCATGCATAGAATTGTGAGGGTATACAGTATGTCACCCAGGCATCAAGGCTTAACAGGCAGGATGAGTGTCAGTGTTGAGACTGGGCTTGTTTTGCAGGGTAATGCCAATGAATTAGTCAGTGGCACAGGGAGTACAAGATAAAACAGCTGGGGCCAACACAGAAAATTTGGATGAGCTGTCAGCATTTGGGGAGAAAATGATAATTCCATCTGGCTATGACCCAGTGTTATAGCTATTGTCAAATACATGATTATAGGGAGTTTATACATTTATTCTGGCAATGATGAAACACTGAGTGGTTTTAATCTGCACGCCTCATGCTGTCATGCTTTCATGGTGCAGTGGGTTTGATAAACAACTGCTAAGCGCTGTGTGCCTGCAATGTTAGGAAGTGAGGCAGAGGCACTACCAGGCATCGGTCCAGCTGGACGGCCACAGCTAGTCTCCACGGGCTGGAATCAGTATGCTCGTCTCAGCCACACCGCCTTTATGGGACTGAAGTTGAGAATGAGTGGCCTTGCCAATCAGATTTATAGTCTCGGATTAACAGCTGTATAGTCAGCTGGAGACTGTCATCCTCTTGCGCAACAGTGGGATTTTATGTATCGAGAGACGAAACGAAGAAGAGATGAAGGAACGTTTGAAAATGAAGGTTTTCAGAATACTTGCAGGTTAACACTCCACTAATGAAAGTACAGGAGAACCAGTGTGCAACTTTGCACTTTGCATTGCAAAACTTTGCACTTTGCATTGCAAAACCCTTGTGTGTGTCTGTTTGTGTAAAGGACAGGCCGCATGTTTTGTAGGCACTGGGCAGCTCTCTGCTCTCATGAAAGGACCATTATCAATGACCCCTGCAATAATAAAAGTACTGGCTTTGTGCATGAGGGACTGGGTAGGCTGCAGCGAACAGCCAAAGAGGCCAAACTTCAGTAATGGGTCACCGCACTGCTCTTAGCAGAGAGCGCCTCATAGCCTTTTTCTCTTGCAGCATCCATCACACAAGGAGCGTTTTTCTCACTACTTATTTCATTAATGTAATACCCAAAAGTCCAGGAGTGCACATTTCACAAGTTGCTGGGTTGTTGAGGGGAATTGGTATGGCAATATGTTAACTGATCATTCTGCTGATGGCGCGAAGTACATTTTGGGGGAAATTAAATTATTGTAAAACTGCATTGAAAAATGCCCAGAGATGGCAGGAAAATGTTTGAAAAAAAACTGGTCAGAAATTAAATTGAGCCTGATAATGACATGTTGAGTGGTATAGGCTGTCTGTTGCTACCATATAGACTGAGGGTGACATTCAGGTCCTGCTATGTCCATTTTTACAATGCAGGTCACATGCATTGCATAGGCTATCTGTAATGTACAATTTATGCAGGTTGGTGACATGATCTGTAGATGTGGTTGCTGGTTACTGATAAGCTTCCAATTTAACACTGGTATCAATGGATCAGTGATTTGCAGACATGCCGGTATGTGCAATTCACCTCTGTAACCTTGCTAAAAATGTATAGGTCTTCAGGGAAAAATATTATAACCACCCATTATGGTGCATTGCAAAATCCCTGCCCTGGCCATGTCTGAGGTTTTAGTGAGACAGACATTGAGATGTATCAAGGCACCTCTAGATCTACCAATATACCACTTCAACTGCTCTGTCAAAAAATAGTTGAAATGACGTATTACTTCTTATAATACTTTATTCCCCTTGGTACCATTTTGTCACAGACAAAAGGTGATTTTACAGCCACACACAGAACTATAATTTGTAATTATGTGGTGGGTTATGATGTTATGATTCTGTGTGTGCTCTCATTTTTCCAGCCAGAGAATGATTAAAGTCAGCCATCAGCCTACTATTTGAATTATTCACTGAGCAGACAGCTACACTACGTCCAAAGAGAAAAAGTAGAAGATTTAAACTGCTGCCTCTGTATTCAAACATCACAATGGGATGACAGTGAAAAATGCTGTGCCTGAAGTACTATTGACATAAATAGATGGAAAAAAAACATTGTACAATAATTCTATTAGCCTGAATTTAGAGTAGGTGTTGTAAACTTTGGCGAACTAGAAGCTTTGAGACGAATTAGTGCAGCAACTTTCCTGGCTTTGAGTATCAGTACTAAAGCAAATTCAACATGTTTGGATTAAACTCCTCGGCAGTGAATTTTGCAGCAAACACTAAATTGCTACTGGTACCTCAAAGAGTGGCGGTGCTCAGATACAATCACTCTGGAAAATTAGCAGCGAAAATCAAACAGGACAAAATGAATTTGTCTGAATTGCATTTTCAACCATCCATTCTGTCGCTGTTGGAATATTGATCAGGTAGTAGGTTTTACTCTCTGCTGGCCCTCTGATTGACTGAGAAGAATGGGGCTGTGGGATAATGGCTTGTGAAAGGATTGCCCATTATGCCAGAGTCGAAGAGAGATGTCTGAGAAATGACCACACGCGCGCAACGTTGATCACATCCAATTAACTGAGCTTGCTCCACTCGGGGAGTGGACTCTACAGCAACAGCTCTCCTTGCACTCTACAGCAACAAAAGCATCCAATTCAGGCTGCAAGGACTACACGAAAACCCTCAGAACAACAATCATTACTGGCCGAGGCACCCTGCAAGTGAATATGGCACTGAAAATGTAACTCCCTTGTGCTCTGCTCATAAAACAACAGCAATAAATCATGGCTAATTCAGACAACAACCCCTGGCTAGATGAAGGTGAATTGACATTCAGTAGTAAGGAAGGGACAATTAGAGCCGTGGAATACAGTCATGTCTGGCCCTCTGCCAGCTTAAGCATCTTAGAAAAAGTTCTCTGACAATGTCCCGTCGCTCCCATTCAGTGGTGGGATTACTTTATACGATTACCAGGGCCGACAAATCAGCCGTGGTGAATGTAGCCCATAATTACAGCGAGGAGATGAGGAAGGTGTATGACAGAGATTACAAAAGGTGAACTGCAGGGAGCCATGCACAATACCCGCACTGGAGCGCTGTTTAGCTTGATAGACGAGTCCCGAATTAAGGGGTCCCACTTTGGCCAACAGGTAACCTTCTCCCCACTGCATTGCAGGTTTTGTTCGTTACAGCAATTAATTTGTCTGTCATCTCTAAAAAGCTGGCTCACAGTTTTTCCCATCTCGGATTTGTTGAAACCAGCATAAACATCACAGGGTGCTGTCACAGCGTTTTGCGGTTTAACAGTTTGTGAAACAAATTCCCCACTAGGTGGCAAGTACAGTGTGTCAAGTTACTGCTATCGAGTGAGAGAATTCCTGTCTCATCAGACCTGACACTTCACTAGACCACACTCTGCCTTCTAGCCCCTCGCTGTCTATCGTTCCCATGTGGCATGCCATTAATTTTCATCACATGTCACATAGATGTTGACATTTCATTCACTCGTCTCCATTGGGAATCACTTCATATTAGTCACAGGCAGCATATCCTCATGGAAAATATGGTAAATCTTCCAACCAGGCGTGCCCTTGGGGTAAATGACTCTTGAGAGTGAACTTGCAATGATTATTATGTCACTGTATGTGTTTAGTGGTCACGTGGAAAAGAGACCCTGAAGATGTTTACATGTTGTTTATTTTTTTCATTTTCTGAATTAATGACAGGAACAAGAAATCCATTTGGTCATGTGACTGCAAAACCAGTGAATTAGGATGTGGGAAGTAATTTAGGACACGTCTGTCTCATGCACTGTTTAACTGTTTGAACCCTATATCTGGGCAATTTATCACCAGTCCAGAAGCCGAGTTGTCCTAATCATCATCCATCTTAAGTATTGACTAGGGTATATGAATACTATTATTAATCAAGTGACAGCGGTAATTTAGGTGACATGTTTATGGAGGCTGTCACTCCTGAGGGACTAAGGAAGTATACGAACACTATGCATGTTTATTTTCATGTTTTTTCATGTTTATCTTCTTTAAGTGTTCTTTTAAACGTGTGTGGCATCGTAGAATCTGAGGATTTTATTCAATTTGATAGAAATAGTACGGCATCACCTGTTTTGCTTTGAGGCAAGACAGTAGATGACAGTAGAAGACAGTAGATGACAGTAGAAGACAGTAGAAGATAGTTTAAAAGGTTTGGAAATCTTTAGTTTTACAGATTTTTAGTGTTTTAAATTGCAGTGGTGATGCTAGTATTAATGCCCCATCTACAGTACTATTTTGTCTGAAGGAAATAGTTTGTAAGACACTGCTGTGCCGGAAGAGAAGTGGTTAATTCTTAAACCAGAATCTTAAAACAGCCCCTAAGGTGATGAAAGTGATGGCAAATGGTTTATGTACACGTACAAATTGTTTTCACATTGTACGTGACGCAAACAAGATGATTAATCTTTCATGTGTGCATATGGCACCTAAGGGGCCTCGGCGCACAATGGGTTGCTACGCAGATGATCACTGTTATCTGGCATCACATCACTTGGCTTAGCTGCAAGAAATGCAATCTGTAAGTTGAAAGCTGTTCATCTCGAACCAGTTAGTGCCAAAACCATGTCACGGAATACGAGAAGACAAAGCCAATCACATTGCAATGAATCAACAAGTAATAGGAGCCCCAATGTCACACACACAAGGTCCTTAATGTACAAATAGAAATCTCTAGTTTCTATATCACCTATATCCCAAGGACAGAAATGAGCCTTATCTCGGAGGCAGGTGGCCATCCATCAGCTACTTCTCTCAGTTTATCAGCCTGCCCAAGTCGAAACGCACAATGATGTCAGGCATTAATCAAATGCTGACACCTCACATTCAGGACTTAGACATGTGCCCTTTCTTCCTCCCCAAAGCAGCCCAGTGTCCTGCTGTGGCTGTGACTGCAGATTTAAACCCCTTTGGAGCTGAGCACCACAGCTCACAAAACATCCTCTCCGGAGGCGGGAGGATTGTACTGGAACCATGTTGAATTTGGAGAACTACTATTGCCGGAATGATGCAGGCAAAATGGAAATCGCACACTCAAAATTCAACACGCACCATTTTAAAATGCACCTCGGGTACTTCGCTTTAGTTTTATGCACATTGTAGCGGGTGCGCGGGTGTTAAGACTTTCTCAGAGGCGATCGCCACAACATGAACGAGTTGCAAAAGCGCTCTTAAAAGCTGCTCCCTTGCAGAGACCAATCATCGCCACCTGAAAGACTACTACTTATACTGTCCTTCACTGTGCCTGGAATAATCCTTTCATTGAAATGCTACAGGACACAGAGAAGGGGCTTCTTGTGAAGGAGTTGGCTGGACTCCCTGCTGACTACTCATTCTTTCTGTTTAGAAATGACTGAGCACTATTGATGTGCTGAATTGAAACCCTCACAGCTAGGAGGGTTGTGATAATTTCAACATCACGGACACTGTGGGGATGGCTGAAATTCTCCATGCGGATAAATTCATGTCAAGGCATAGATCGGCAGTCCAAGGTTCATCCATTTTTTATTGAGTGGAGCAAATATTGAAAAAAATCTGTTTCCTGTGTAAATCTTTGATTCAGTCTTGGAAATAATTTTGATGCCAGTGGTTGGTCATAAAACCCTTTGGAGGACTTGAATTATTCAGATGGACGGATCTCTGGAAACAGCAGCAGGGAGCCAGCTGTGACCCTGGCATCATCCCTTCATTCTCTCGTTTTTTCAATTGTCAGAATGCCCCACAGCCCCCACAGTGGATGTTTTGGATGCTCTGTTGAACTCAATGGCTCCCTCTATTATCTTGTGGAAGAAGGCAAGGCGGCCCCATTTTCCTGAAGAAGGCACCTGAAATCTCCTCCCGTTTTACGGTGTCCAAAATGTCAGTGTTGCACTTAACTGAGGTTGAAACCTTGTCGAGAACAAACAGTGATTATTTGCACCAGCAGCCAGGATCATGAGAAATAGCAGTAGCAGTTGGAGGTGGTGTGCTCTCCCTCTTGGTGCTGCCATCTTGGAGAGTGGAAAGTCACCCAGAAAATTACATTTTTCATGTTACCCACACACTGACTGGCTGTATCATGTCTGCAAAACATACTGTGAATGACTCAGTGGGAAGGCTAAAGGCTCGTAATGGAAGATTATGTAATCACACATATAGTGTGTGTGCATTGAAAGGCAATCTTTGGACCTGCGCTGTTATGAGAGTACCTATTCTAATGATAATAGTGGTGATGAACGGTAATGATCTGAGAGAGTGGCCTTATTGTGTTCGCACTGCTAAAGGTCACACAACCAGCCACCCTTCATGACTTCCCTGACCCCCCTAAAGACAAAAAAGTGTACACAAATAATTCAATACCTTTTCTCATTACAGCACGACAAGGGTGCCGTTCAGATTGACCCACTGGTAATGTCTTTCCGTGGCTGCATTTGCTTCACCCTCCCCCCAAGACAGGCAGAAGGGAACTCTGAGAAGGAGGGGAGGTTTGCGCAGCTCACTGTTTCTTTTTTGCATTTAAAACAAGCAACACGTAGGCCAGCCATGTTTGGGTCCTCTTATGTCATTGCAGAAAACTGCCTCAGATGTGCTTCAGGTGTTGTCGGGACACTCTGGGGAAATGGATCCTCATAATTGTTCTAACATTCATAGGAGCTCTTGCAGTCTGTGCTGCTGCAGCTAGCTCTCTATTACCCACAGTGACCCATATCGCTAACCCAGTGTGATGGCCCCTCTCTGCAGGATTATAGTAATAATGTGCCCCAGGTCTGAATAACTGTGCTGATAAGATATTCTTAAGCCTATGTGGACCCCTCCCTAATGTCATGGCAGCTTGTGCAATCATGCCTTTCCCCACCTCCTCCTATAGAGGGTAAATCCATACGACATGCATTATTCACCCTGCCGATGTGGACCCCAGGAATAGATTCATCGTCACAAGTGAATAAATGGTCGAGTGTGAATATGTTGAGTGAAGAAGCTTCATTTATCTCCGTTCCTCAACACAGTTTGTGCATGCGGCTACGGCGCGTGTGTGCATTGAAAGCGATATGAATAACAGTTTAAAAACATGATGCAAATTCTGCAAGACAAATTCATTTCATCGCCACGACTCGTGGAGCCGTGCCTGTGTGAAGTCATGCACTGCTACCAAGCAGATATTTGGAGATGAGATGTTTTCTTGCCTAGAAATCCCCATAGGGCCAATCAGAGACAGAACTGTAATCAAATGACCTGGTTCCAGTAATTACTATTTACTTAAGCTCATTATTCTCAAAGCTTTGATTAAGCAATAGCCCTCATGTGAAGGATACGCGACCTTAATTGGTGGTTGCCAGGGCACATACATCCCGCTTCTGTTGTGATGGTTATTGAAGGAATGGAGGTCAGGAAGTGAGAGCCTCGGGCAGCTATTCTTGGCCCTGCCTTTGAGTCATTGTCATGAGTTCTGTCTGCTGTGTCTCGGCTAATTACCCAACAGGTAAGAACATGTGACGAAATATGAACAACGGTCCTTTGACCCATTGAGCAAATAGCAAATTGCGCGCAAATGGTGCTTCACACGGCGGAAGAGAACGGTTCATATGTTGACATTTAGAAGCTAATTAAAACCGAGGAGGGAGATGATCCAAGCAGGGTCAGGTGCTTGTTGCACGCAGGTGGTCACACACACAAAACATACACAAGTATACGAGGGTCTCTGCTGCACACTTATCCACACCGTTCACTGACTGTGCACACACACATTCAGCAGAGCATCCTAACCTGCCGGAAAAGGAGCTGATTTGAAATACACTGACACGCTTGATTGACTGTCATATTAAACATGTACGCATGCACATATATTTCAAGTCAAAAGAAATTTGAACAGTTGTACACAATCATTAGAAAATATTTTATATTATTTGTTCATTATGCATTATTTGATCTAAATTGAAGTAAATTTGGGTCTTTGTGCAAATTGTACACACACATAAACACACACCTACTTAACCCGAGGCTGAGCAGAGCTGCTGAAAGTCAGTTGTCACATCTAACTTATCTAGCGAGAACATGCCTTTCAGCCACTGGTTTAAATCATGCTGGCAACAGTGGACGTAAACCAAGCCCGGGCCTGCAGGGTGAAGGTCTTTATATGCAAGGGGTCTGACACACACTAAAACATTCTCCTTGATCGCCATTTGTTCTAAATGTGTAGATAGAAATAAAGTTCTGAATATCTGGATTGAACATACGTGCCATACCATGTCTGCTTGTGTGGGGGCTGCTGTTATGACAGTCAATGCACGTTGAGTAAAGCAAAAAAAATATGGTCCAATAGACCAATTCAGCAGTTCATTTTGAATCGCTCACTCTCTCACATAAGATAATTTTAGATAAAGCCATTTGCCAAAGGTAGGAAGTGTTATGTGTAATGCAATAAAAATATATGTTGTTTTTCAGCATATCACATTCTGTAAAAATACACTCAGATGTGCTCTATCACCCCGAAACTCTATATTGGATATATAAGAATATATACTGAATACACCAAGTCATCCTGTGTGCATCAGCATTTCTTCAGGCTGCCTCTTAATCCAATCGGCACGCGTTGTTAGGTGTGCGTTAGTCACTTTGCAACCTGCTTTCCCTCTCGCATTTTCATAGGTAATTCGCTATGCTTGACGTTACTAGTCTTACTGGAACCAGAGACCTGCAGGCATCACTGGGCTTACAGAAACTGAGATCACTGAAGCATGCCTTTTTGGCTCCCGCCGCACTAATTCTTCATTTAAAAAGTGAGCTCTCTTCCCTCATCCACCTCCTGTATGTTTTTTTTTCTCATCTTAACATCTATTTTGCTTTCTCTCTATCACACCTCGTTTCTGCACATTGGTCTCTTCATTTTTATTCTTTGTATTTCCAAATATCTATCTTAAGCCATGCGGGGGTTTCCTCCATCTGTTGCCCCTGTCCTCTATATTCTGTCTCATTCTGAAAACCTACCACTCCCACTCAACATACTGGGTCTGTGAGTGTACCATATCTCCATTAACAGAGTAAATCAGAGGACTATGGTGCTTGGAAGAGATAGAGTTGTTTTGATCACTTTTGAACTTTTCACTGAGCCCTAGTCATTTCACTGAAGTGTGTCCTTTTAAGATTGGCATTGCCCAAATTGCATGTTTTTATGATATGAAACATGTAATTACAAGAATGGAAAAGCAAAGACAAGATGAGCCATGACTCTTGATGTCACGTGATGCGGTGCTTCACTTTGTCCCTTCAACAAGCTGCTCTGAATGAGGTCACATTCCTGTGACCTCAGGGCATGATTATCCAATAATCACGCGTTGCTCTGCATGGCTACATTTGTTATTTCTTGCTGACAGCCTAATGTTGGAAGAAAGCAATTTGACCTGATGGATGATCATAAGAGGGGGAGAGGCTATATCGGTCTCACGCCGCACCGGTGAATTATGTACAGCAAATTCCCATAGATGCCAAAGCCGTCTGCACCTTCCTTTTCAAATATACTACCGGTCTGTATGCTCTACACGCTGTATTATTATTGCCAGTGCTGTGAGGACTTCTCAGCCTGTCAAAATGTGTATGAGGCCTATTCATTTCCATAGTGTTTGCCTGTCCTCTTAAATCACACAGGCTGCCAGTCCGATCCGTACACTACCCCAGGAGTGTAAAAAATCGGTGATGTATTTCCATGCAGCGAGGCCACGAGGCCTGATTCATAGGTCTGCGGTCTCATTCATGATCGTATGGACCGATCCGCGCTGCTCCTCTCGCCCGCACTTTGTCTATCGGGTGACAATAGGGATAACGTGTCAAAGTGGGCCTCCTCAATCTTGTCACTTTAAACGAAATCAATGCTGGTTTCCCCCCCAAC
>CABFOQ010020642.1:4654-17439 GCA_900660455.1 Gephyroberyx darwinii
ACCCTTATCAGCATGCTATTTGCATCTGTGTTCAGCTGGGCTGCACACACTCATCTTCTCTCTCCCCCTCTCTCTCTCTCTTCCTCGTCTTTCCTTCGACTGTTTCCCTCTGTATCAAAACTCTTCCTCTCTCTCTCTCTCTCTCTCTCTCTCTCTCTCTCTCTCTCTCTCTCTCTCCACTCCTCATCTCTCCATTCCTATCTCTCTCGTTCTGCCTTACTCCCTTTCTCTGTTGTCCTCCATCTCTTCTTCCTCTTTTTTTTTTTAGCACCGCAAAACATTTCATTTTGTATTTGGTCATAAAATCTGCTTTAAAGAAGTGAAAAAAACAAATCAGGCAAGATGATGTGTCTTGTTTCAGATGCAGTTTCATGAATTTTCAGGTTTTAGGTAACGCTACTTTACGGAGGCCTTATTCCAGTGTATTTACTGACCTATGGAAAAGTATTGCATAATAATACTGAGTGCAGTACTGAACTGCAGAAGAAAAAAAAAGATAAATGTGTTTTGCTATTTAATTGTTTTTGGCATTTTGCCTTTATTTGACAGCCAGAGAAAGATCAGGTGAGAGAGAAGGGATGACACAACATAGGTCCCGGGGTGGATACAAACCCAGGATGTTGCGGTTAAGTGGTTAGGACTTCCCTAAATGTACTCTTTTATTACATTATTATTCCCCTTAAAGTCACAATGAAATGAAAAAGAACTGTCATAATATACACAAATATACACCAATCGGTTTCTCTGCATTAAGTCCCGCCCCAACATCCTGTTTCAACAGGAAATACACAGAATTACAGAAGCAGAAGACGCTGTCAAAATGCTGTGTCGTCCTTACTTTAAAGCTGGACATTTTCTGCAGTGACCCTTCCTCTTCCTGTCTGTGAGGTCATGTGACCCCTGACCCCATGCAGCCCTGGTGCCACTAAACGGTCCCACTGCATTAGCAAGCCATGCCATCCATTATACATGCAGCGGTTTCACTGTTGCAAAATACTCTTTCCAGTCGACGAAAATGGGATTAAAAATTAAATGTTGCTTGCTGAGGACGAATAGCAAATTAGCCTAAACTGGCTTGGGATGCTGGGCTGCAGTGTGAAAGAGAGCAAGTGTGTGTGTGCATGCTTGTGTTCTTGTACTTCTATCCTTGTGTGAACCAGTTTGAAACCTGCAACGTGAGGACATTATGGCCGGTCTTCATTTCTTCAAGGAGCTAGTTTAAGGATGAGGTTTAGTTTGGGGTAAAGGGTTTACTTGAAATTTTACAAAAAGTGTGATCATGCATTATATATCATGACCGCAAATAATGAATTTCATCATCAATTTCATCAGCCTCTCATCCCTCTCTCTGTAGCCCCGCTGCTGCCACCTCTTATTCCCCCCTTTCTTCTGTGCCTGCAGTCCGGCATTCTGATCCCATCGCTCCTCCGTGATGAAGACCATTTCACGCCGGGCCAGAACCTCCCCCATCCCTCCCACCTCTTCAATAATACATGGATGCTTCCATTATGAGCTGCGCTGCTGCGTAAACAGACTATGAGGAAGGGGGAAAAGAGTATAGGACGGCATGGGACATTTCTCCGGAGAGGTTCAGCTCGAATGTCCCCGTGTCAAAAGTTGAGGTAGTTATTTGTATCCTACAGTCGCTGGAAAAAAGATAAGAGTAAGGTTTGGTTTTCGCACAAATCAGATACCTTCTATCTAGACTTTTCGGACAAACGTTTGACATTATGGAAGCCAAGAATGGCATCAACCTACATCTTCAACGAGTTCTTGACAAGTTCAGCTCTGTTAAAAACAAATTGTCCAACTCTATCTTAGAACATTTAACACCAGAAAGGCTGATTAACATGGTTGTAGCAGATGTCTGTTGTTTCCAAAATGTAATTGGTACTCTCCATTCCAGCTAGCTGCCCACTGAGGTTTTGAACCACTGGGTTTGTGTATCCTCCTCAAGCGAGCGGACATCACTTTACCAGGCGTTAGTTAACCTCTGTACTCACACTTCCGATTTTTGGACGGTCAGCCCAAGTTGCAGGACTCCTTTAAGAAACTTTAAACATTAAAGGCACTGTCTTAGTGCAGTACGTGTGATTTAAACGGCAGGTTCTTTATCCATGTGTGCAAATGCGTCCAATTCAACTGTTGGCATGACCGTCCATGTGTGGTTCTCAAAGTGAGGCCCAAGCTACAGTTTAGATCCGTAGTATGAAAACAGTTTTGGAGACCTCTAGTTGTCCTTTAGAGGGGTTCCAGGGGGGTTCAAGGGCTTCCCCAGCAAAAGGATGAATAGTTTGATTTTACTAGAATTTAATTCTCTAGAAATGATCCACCCCATTAGAGAATGCAACCCTGGGTTTCCCTACCTACTATTATCTTCCCATGTGGATCCCTGGGACAAAATCTGATCAAATGGGAGATCTATGGCGTGAAAATGTTTGAGGAGCCCTATCCTCGAAATTGAGTTTGGCAGACTACTATGATGAATAACCTAAATAACCCAACAAACAACCTTTCAGGTGAGGTAAGTGCATTTAAGCTGGTGACTACAGTTCTGCAAAATAGATGGTAGACAGCGTGGCAACAATGCACTTGTAAGAGACTTTTGAATTGAAGGTGTGGTAGACAGACAGCGCTAATGGCTTGACTTTAACCTGCCCCCCCCCCAACCCAGGAGCTCCCTCCCTTCCAGCGTGACACTGGTAAACACTTGCATGACTATGGTGCTGTCCCGCACTTGGCCGGGCCGGGCCATGGCTGTTGCCATTGTATATTAATATGGGTGGCAGTGTATAATTCATAGGGAAGGACTACTTGGGAGTGCTGGTCCCAGGCCAGCTCCCAGCACTGACACAGCGAGTACTAACAATACCGGACATGCCTCGCTCTTTGCTGCCCACCCCAACGCCCATTATAATAATATATTCAAGGATTAGAGGGGTTTTTATCTTAGAGACCCATGAATTATGAATGGCGAATTTCAAAATTTAATTGCCCCGAATTAAATGATTCAAGATAATGTTTCTTTTATAAATTCGTAATAGTGCCAGGGGGCAAAGAAGGGGAAAATACATTAAATAGACCCTTTTTACCCCCAACAAAAGGAGCAGGGAGAGGAATAAAAGAAGGATGGTGACCCTTGTGCCTCTGGGAGGAGAAGATGGGCTGATCCGAAGACAGCGGAGGAAAGTTAAAAGAACAACAATACACAATCAGGTGAGAAATGAGATGAAGTTTAATCTCTGGCTGTTGGATGTTGACAGCTTCAGGACAAGTTGCCTTATCCTCTCTAGCTTTTACTGTACAATCTGGGTCTTCATATGCTGATAGAAACCTAGAACTACTGCATACGGTAAGCTGGTGAGGAGTCAGATTCAGCTGGGTAGCAGTGCACCCAGGATTTGTTGACTACGGTTAAAGCTAGGTGCTTGCACAAACTATGGTACAGAGATGTTTAGAAAAGCAGCAGATAGACTGAAAATGTTACCAACAGGTTGGTAAAGTAAATGATTGCATAAAAAATACAGATTTGTGATGGAAAGTGCTCTAGCCACAGAAAGACAAGCGACACATCAAACGTGATACAAAATAGGCTTATCATATTACAGACTGTGGTAATACACATTTAGCAGAAAAGTTGAATTCAACCTAATTTTGGTGATACCGTTTAAACTGGGGAAACAACGGCAATATTAAGTCACTGCCTTCCAGGTCTGCTAAATCTTCATTACTCATCCGTTGAACACAAACCAAAGCCAAAAGAGAAGGACGAAGAACGCTTAGCGACAGTGCTTTCTTGGTTCTCAAAATCGCCTCGTTTTAGGGCAGTCGAGCAAAACGAAAACCGCCCGGGATTCACGCAAATCATCATCTTGTCCATTAAGTCGAGTCTCATTGGGTGATCGGCATATGGCTTTCTCATGGGCAAAAACCCCCTTCAAGTGACATCCTTGGATAATTACTGCAGCTTGAGCAATTCAGTACATTCACAACATAATCAAAAAATAAAACAACCAAAAACATCTGCAACATTCTCATCTCATCTTAATTAGGGCTGCACACAAATACAGACTGAAAGTCTGTAGTTTTATAATGAAATAAATTGTCATTTAGCAAGCAATGATGACCCACCTGCCATTTTGGCCTCCCGCCCTGATCAATAACAGTTCAGATCACGTCACGCTTTTCTCATATGCTAATGGAAGCATTTTTGAATCCATTTCCTTCATTTACTTCACTTGAAATGACTGAGGAACAAAAAAAAGGGAAGAGAGGGCAGCGATCGTCTTGACTGCAGCACAACCAAGATGCACTAGAGAATACGATTGTCAGCTGATATCATACCAGACATATATGGAGACAAACTACAGTAATAAACCAACCAATTCAAAAGATTAGAGAGATTTTGGCTTTCTGGAAATAACATTCACCTAAATCCATCTTGGGTTTGTTTTTTTCTGGTGAGCTAGAAGTACTGGAACCAGTTCCTCAATGTCCCCTGCTTTCTCCTATCCTGTAGGCCTCCCTAACAGTTTGTACTGTAAATGTAAACCAGTGAATTTAAAACAGAAAGTTTTTATAAAAATGACAAACTGGACTGCACAACAGGCTGAGGGACACTGGCAGCATTTAACAACTGGCAAGTTCAGCAGTAGACAACTAACAAAAAGCCATGTCAGGATGGAGCCAGGAGCCAGGATGTCAAAAAAGTTCTGCAATTTTAATTAAAATTTATTTCAGCTTCTATATTTCTGAGTCATTTAGGAGACACAAAAATAAATAAATAGCATGGGCTGTGGCAGTAAATGGAATAAATCTATTCACTGTTCTCTTTGGGATTATCTTCAGTTCGATTGGCACTTTGGTTGGCCACTTCCCTTTGGCCCTTCTGGGTTGCATTAGAAATTTTAATAGAGTCCAATGTTGAGTTAACATCTTTGCTGACCTCCTGAGTTTCCTCTTGTACTGGGCCAGTGTCTCCGTTAGCTTCCACGGGGGGGCCGATATCCATCTCATAGACATCCTTGCCCCCGTTGAGGAGGTGACTGTGTTCCTCTACCTGGATCTCCTGGCCTTCTTCTACCTCCTCCAGCTTGCGCAGGATAATGGGAAGTTTTGCATCTGCGTCGGCATTCTCTAGCATAGCAATATCGCTTTCTTCATAACGAGGCAACGGAGTGCCCTCCTCCAGCTGTTTCTCGAAATGCAGTCGCTTGGTCCGACCGCTGGCCGATGCCTTCTCCAAGATCTGCTTCTCAGCCAGGCGAAGCTGGATGGCCACGCGAGAATGGAGAGAGAGATCGGGCTTCTCCAGCATAGAGCGATCCTCCTGAAAGAGTGATATATGGATGAATAGGTGACAAAAAGAGGTGTTACAATCTCAACAATCACACCTCAGACTCTTCAAGGGGCTCCACAAAAGCTAACCAATGCACTGGCACATTTTAACATGCATCTGAATGCAGCAGACCTCCGAGGTGGTCTTGTAGGTCTTGAGGAGCAGAGCGGCTCGGGTCTCTAGGAAAGTCCACAACTTGATCTCGTTCTCCCAGCTCACAGGGAACTCACTGTTGCCCAGGGTGAAGATCTTGTTGATGGCCCGTTCTCCAACCAGGTAGTCCTTCAGTTCCTCTGAAATAAAAAAGGGAGGACCACGTCTAAATCAATGAAATAAGCAAAAGCCAAAGTGCAAGAGGGAAAGGTTACATGAAGGTTAATAGGGTTATAAGTTATGTGGGCCTAGAGAAAACCATCCTTAGGTCTCATCCCATTCAAGGTCAGAGTCTCTTCACCAGTTGTGGCATGTCAGGCAGAAGGCTGGACATTGTTTTGGTCAAGAAGACCACTTACATTAACTCCCATTAACTGTGGATCTGTATAAAAGACATCCCCTAGTTAACCGTTCGTTCTTCTGAAACCTTTAACCTGCTGGCTTTGATCTGAGGAGTTAAGCGTGGCTCAGTTACATGGGGAAGATGAAAGAGCGGAATGCCAGAGCCCTGGGTGTGTGCGCACGCTATTCCATCACGTCACATCTGTTAAGAAATGTAGACACACACACAATGATAGACCCCCCCGCCCCCATCTCCCTCCAAAGGCGTTGAGGCCATTTTAAAAATTAACATGCAGCGAAAAATGTGAATAATATATCAAGCGGGGTCCTGAAGATGAGTCCTCTGACAGAGGAGGATGTGGCCTTGTGTGGTTGGGGATTTATGACACCAGCGCCGTTCTGCATACATGCCGATGAATATTGCAAACCCCCAGTGGATTGCTTCTTCCAAACATCTGGTGGCCTGCCTTGATCAATTAACCAGCTCAGGGAATGGACAGGCCTCGATCCCCCCCACCCCCGCTTTACTTCCACCTCCTCTCCATCGCTTCCCTTCTGCTGAACTGGGAAGGAAGCAGTCACTTGACGATGGTCTCCGAGGAGCGCGTTGGAAACCAGGTTTGTGGCGTAGGGGTTCCTCGAGCAATGCGCCGAGATATGAGCGTGTGTGCGTTGGTAAGTTTGTGGCTGTGTCTTACCCTCGGTCATGCAGAAAACTCTTAGGAAGGCTAGAAGTTGGGCTGAAATGGGCGGCTCGTTGCAGTGCAGAGCGAAGATACTGGACCTAAAAACGAAAATGACAATAAACAGTTTATAAAACAGATCAACGAATAAAAGAAATTTTTTAAACTTGCAATAAGCCTGTGATAAATAGAATTTGTCCGTAGGGTGTCCGTAGGGTTAGAGGCTGTTTGAGAGTAGAATGTTTGCGCTTTTACACCCAAATGAGCTTAATTTCATAGCAGTACAAATTTAATATACTAATGGAGGACACAAATTCTTGGCTCTCGTTTCTAGCTTTGACAATGATATATTAATTGACACTATTCTGACTAAATTGCCCAAGATCATCGGATTAGCAAAACAACAGCAAGTCAATTCCTCATTTTATCACAACTCCCCCATTTTTATGCATTTACTTTGTGGGATTAAGAAAGTCAACAGGGTGACAGAAAACATATGAGAAGCAGTGTGATCCAGGACTCTGCAGAATCCAGATCATAACATTACAGGCCAAGGTAATTTTGGAGTAGACAATATTTTCTCCCCCGTGTTTTGGAAAAGTGATCGATGTGGCGATCGGTAGAATGGGGGTCGACATTATTACACCACACAAATGCATTACAGGAGCTGGCTCTCCACGGTTCCTATTAAATTCTCTCTGCCCATTGCTCCAGCAATAGAGCATCCAGCTGAGGAAATGTTAACTCCTTCGAGAAAATGCTGCACTCAAATGGACATTTTAGAGTTGTGTATAGATGCATTGAGAGGACTAATCGCAGGTGATTAGTAAAACATCCTCACAATGCTTTCACCTAACAAACTATATTAAGTTAAAAAAGTAGAGGATAAGGGACCAATTTTCAAGTTGCGAAAGCAGGCTGAAGATGGCAGCAGCTTGACACACCAGTAAGGCCCAACAGTGAAGCGGTTGCTGCTTCCTTTGAAAATGATATACCGCCATATCTGTCAGTTTAATAGAGCACCGCCGCAACAACGGGGATTGTTTCATTTAACTTCCACTGTTGAGATTTAGACTGTCATCAATAAGAGATTAAAAGGCGTCTGATTAAAAATGCCGAGCAGAGAACGCTGCATAATATTAAGGGGCTAATGATAAAATGATTAAGCTTCTTGGTGATGAAAGTGTTGGGGCGGATGGTAAATTGATACTTGCTGGGGCGGGGGAATAAAAAAAACAACCTGCTGCAACATTTATATTGTGTTTCAATTATGCCAAAGGGGGCCCTAATTGTTTGAAATATTTGCTGTGGTAAGAAAAAAAAAAGTGCACAACAACTATGAGGGGAGTTTAAAGTTTTAGGTCACTCATGAACCCTAAAATTTCCTTATCGCTCCTTGATCCCGAGGCACAAAATACATACAGGTAGTCAAAAACCCAAATAATGAGATCCTTGAAAGAAAAATGACAAAACAAAGTGTTTGACGTACGCTGGGATGCCGGCTCGCGCCAGCACCTCTGCCTTCATGGCGTAGAGGCGTTCGCTCTTGCTGACGCCCAGCTTGATCTTCACCCGGTCATGGGCGTTATCCTGGAAGAAGAAGCCGTTGTGGATCACGAACTCGGCGTTGGATCGTGTGCCATAAAAAATGTAGATCTAAAAAAGGAGGAACACATCATTAGCATCAGCGCTACCAAACCGTAAGCTCCAGCATCATCATTGCCTTCCTCATCATCAAGGCACAAATTTAGCAGTTTTATCCAGGAAGAACAAAATACTTTGAACATAGTTCATAGCATTGCTTTCTTTTGGATCCCTGTAACAAACTGCAGAGGAATTAACTATTACGCATCATGACTAGGTAATCCAAGCTACCACTCAATACCCCAGTTCCGCACAATAAAGATTAAGGTACATTGGTATACATTTCCTCTTCAGTATGGATTGAGCCTCATCATTTCACTAGACGTGTCAATGGAAACCTCTGAATAGGACGTACTGCACCGTAGTTCAACTAATTAGTTTATAAATAGTTTTGCGTCATCTAAAAGCCAAAACACACTGGGGAATGTGAAGAAAGCAGCAAGTGAACGATGGAGCAGTGGTCAGAAGACAAACTACAGTTCAGACATCGCTTCCCCAAGCATTTGCCAAAGGATGTCCTTCGAGACTGTTATAAGAAAAACGGTAAGAAGTCTACGGACATGGTTCCCTTTCAGGCAGTTGAGAGTGGGGGCATTAAAGAAATGATCCAAACACTGGATCTCAGGTATGTGTCTTTTATGCAGAGAGAGAGAGAGAGAGAGAGAGACTGTAAAACAAAGATGTAAATTTATATATCGCATCAATTGACATGCATTTCACTTTCATTTCACTTTTTTTCTGTCAAACTGTCAAATTGCATTACATTTAAATTAAATGACAAGTATTCAATTTTTCTCCATCATTTTACGGTTAAATTACTTAATAACGAAATACAGTGAGCCTTAAGGATACAGTCAATGATGGTAATTCTACAACATGACTTTTTGATGTTTTGCCATAAAAATACATAAATACACAGTTCAATTTACAAATGTGATATTACAGATTGTTACTGTTATTATACAGTCAGTTCAAAAAATGATTTACCTACATATTTTTACGAGCCAATATCTGTACATACAGATTTTGTCTGTTATTACACAGTGATGATATGGGAGACTATAATAACGACAAAAATACTCAATACAACAATACTGACAACGATGGTGATTCTACAAGAAGCTATCTTTGTAAACATTTAATACACATTTCTTTTCAAAAAGGCCTCTATGGGGAAATGTCTTTCTGGGCCACATACCTAGTACCAACATTGGCCTCACTCACTGATTCACAGGATAAGGTTGACACCTCCTTGAGGCTTGACGTTGCCAGATTGGTAATTTCATGTAGCCACATGTAGCCATGTGTATAGCCACACAAGATTACCACATTGGTGATTTTTCCAGCAGTAGAATGATGTTGCAGACAGAGTAGCGAACACAAACAGCTGTTTGCACAACTGTTAATGTGTTGCAGGTAGATAGATCAAAGAATAACTGTTGCGTTGCAGGGTAAACACTTTATGAGTCAGGCTGGCATTGTGCATTCCCCTCTCTTCCCCCTTTCCTTTCTCTGTTCACTGTGCTGTCAAATAGAGCTGAAAAGCCCTAGAATATACTACCAAATTTGTGATGTTCTTAACAGAACAATGTCCTTTTTGTCCTAAATTCTTATGAAAGGTTTGTTTGTTAATTTGTTAAGGTTGTTTTTAATTCTTAAGACTAATTCAAGACAAAAAGGAGAGATCCACTACTGAATGACTTTTTTTGACTTTCATCTTTTACATTGCAATACATTCTGCTTCCATAATATGACACCCTTGGATTTTTGACAATTTTTTCTTTTGACAGTTTTGTCACGATTTTAGTAGTTTTCATTTAATTCAATACCCAGAAATCATGTAAGGCAACGTCAGTAAACTGCACACAGCACATGTTCACCAACCTGGCTGGTCTGATTGTTTTATACCAAACGATTCCAAATGTTTTCCACAAAACATGGAAATGTCCTCCCTTGAGGTAATTTAAAATCTTGTATTTTTCTTTTAAATGATGCTCAGAAAACATGCATTATCCAGTTTAACAAATAGGGTGAAATTATGGCATCTCAATTAGTGGGGATGGGACAGTCTTCACTGGTGCAGCCCCACTTTGGGATTAACTGATAGTTGCATTTTTACATTACATTCTTGCGAAATGCTGCTTCAAAAATTTGTGCAAATGAAGTGCAGAAAACCAAATATCCCAAGTGATGAAAACACGTGTGAGGAATCCATACACTGCTGGGATCCAACACATTACATCCAAAGTTTTCAGACAGATCGGATGGAGAGAGGGAGGGAGGATGGGAAGACAGAGCGAGCGAGGAAAGATAAGACCAGGAAATGCCTCCATCGGCCCAACAGTGAAACCGGGATCACCTTGCTGTCCCTCTGAATCTTATCAAATAATTCCTGTTGTAAAGGGGAGGTAGGGAAGGAGGGAACGCTTGGCTGTCTCCCTCTCTCCCCTTATTCCACCTCTCTGGCTCTCGCTCTTCCACTACTTATATCAAGCGGACTGATAAGAGGCCTGCGAGCATGCAGACATGAACATGGAAACACAGAGACGGAAAGAGAAAGAGTAATGATGTAAAATGCTAGTAGTAAAACGTCTCTTCACCTGTTCGTTCTCCTTGTAGTCCTGCAGCGCCACGCATTCACAGCGGTCGTCCTCCAGGTTGTAGCCGGTGGTGATCTGAGGACCAACAATAAGCCTTACAAATACAAAACGTAACCCTTTATTAGGTAGACCTATCTAGTACTGCCTGAAACCTTCAAGGCCATGATCAGGTAGGTACCAAATCAACCAAACTTTTGAAAATAACTGGAAAGAGGCAAGAGGCAGCGTCCTGTGTGATCATGGCCTCAGTGAACCTCTTGAGTTTCATTCAAAATGACTACTTGTACCAGTGGTCCTAAATTATTTTTCCTACTTGCATTTTGAACATAGGAGCAAATGCAAGCAAAATGCTCGCACTGTAGAACCCTGTAAAGAAACACCTACATTTATGCATGATTAGCAGCCATTGACCTATGAAATGGATACCAAAAAGCCCAGAGTCAAGTCAAGTGCTGGAACATCTTGCCTCTTTCTTGAATTTTAACTCAAAAGGGCAAAGGCCTTGTTAGTCGAAAGCAGCTTAAAAGCCACTCGTCGCTTTTGCCTGTCCCTATAAATCATCTAGTGCCTCAAAACAGGCCATTGACAAAAGCCTGTTTCCACTGCTTGCAACCTTTAACCATCATTTCTAGGCCTTGTGATCAATTCTACAATTCCATAAGTTAACTAAGCATTCAGTTTCCAACCCAAATAGAATGATGTAGAACATAGAATTTATGTATGATCACTAAATATAAAGAAATAAGTCGCATCGGTTGCAGACGTAAGAATGATCTTAGAGGTAAGATACAGTTTAAATTGCAAACCTTTGCCGATGAATTTTAAGATCGGATTAGAGCATAATTGTGCATGTGAACCTACCAGTCCGTTGGTGTGGTTGCACATGTCCCAGAGGGGGATGAGGGCCAGAGTGACCCGGCTACCGTCCTCGGTGGGGATCTGGTTCTGACGGGTCATCACTGAGGAAACCGCCCACCTGACAAATACAAATCAGTCAATCACTACTTGTTGTCAAACAGGACTTGACAAAATGTCCCCATAAAACAAACACGCTGAAATACTGGAGGTGAAATGTTGTGAGACGAGTGCTCTTCCAGGCCAATGAAAATGCGTCATGGGTGGGGCTTGACTAGTGTAGCTCAACCCAGAAGGTCTGGTTTTCCTGAAGCACAGACAATACTATATTCACCCGTGGAACCGCTAAATTACATGGAAGTTGTTTTGTGGTGTTGCCTTCCTTTAGTGCAGGAATGGACATGTATGTGGGACAAATTTAATTTGACCAATTGGAAGTACATGTAATACATGAAGAAGAAAATAAGAAGAAAATAAAACTGACACTACTGGCGGCCCATTTACATCTTTTGGGCAAACTACAAAATTCATGGAATTTGTCTGTAAATGTCACCAAATCTGTCAATACTGCTACCCAATTTTATAGTTGCATCAAAGTTAATTAAAAACAAAACAGCCTGCATTACAGGTTTGAGACCTCTAATGACTGCATTTAAGGCATTTCAATACTTTGAAAAGTCTTGAATCTTCATACAATAGACCTGACAAGGACCTGTAGCTACCCTGATACTGCATATAATCTTGATACAGTGTGAAGGATTGTAATGTAACCTGTAGTATCAATACTGAAGCATATAATAAGCTCCTTGACAACAGCAGGCCTTATTGGTCTGGGAAGGAGGGAAGTGGGTCCTGGTTCGTCGGCCATGCCACTAGTGTTACCAATGGGAGGGAAGGGCTTGCATCAGATGAGAGGATGGAGGGAAGAGCAAAGAGAGAGGAGGCAAGAGGATGAATAGGGAGGACAGAGGGAAGATGGAGGATGGAGAGAGTGGAGGACCTGGGCAGAAATTATTCCCTCAAACATAATTTGGCTCTTAATAAAAGATGCCCTGATTTTCCATGACCAGATTGCTCCAGATTCCAGGCACCCCCTTCTTCTTCTCTCAGATCCCCACACACAAAAGTAGAAGATGTGAATGATTTGAAAACAGGCCAACATGTTGGTAT
>CABFOQ010020647.1:2272-15034 GCA_900660455.1 Gephyroberyx darwinii
GGTTTCATTTTGTCCTGCGCCTACAGTACTCTGTAAATCCTTTATTATGTAACTGTCTTTTAATGTGTCAGCACAAAGTAACCATGCAGAGTTTGGGTTCATAATTCTTTTACCCCTGTTGCACTTGGTGAATTAAAGTGATTGTGGTTTTGATTAATTTATGTTTTTATCATGTTCTTTGAAATGATCGTACAATGGAATCTAAAATTTTTAGAAATGTGGCCCCTGGTCTGGAGAACCACATGCACCTAGTATGGTTATTTATCCTCAATTAGGCATAATTATAGTACTCAATTACATTTTGTTATTAGTGGCGACCACCTAGTAACACCCTGGCAACCATTAGTAACCACTAAGTAACCACTTACCAACCACTATTAATCACCTAGCAGCCACCTAGCAATTACTACTACTGCTACTACTACTACTACTGCTGCAACTACTATCACTGCTTCTTCTCCATTAGCTTAGAGTTAGGTCGCACAATTTCTCCAGAAAATGTAGCTTCCTAGTTCCTTCATGTAACTCCACTATAACATAATGATAACACATCGCTGCCTATGAACATGACTATATCCTCACCTCTCCTTCCTCCTCTTTCACCACATATTGGGCCACCTTGAAGGAGCTGAGGTACTCATTCATGTTCTGGATCTCTGTGTCTTCAGTGGCGTCCTGACTGCGGTCCAGCAGCTTAGAGATGGCATTGTCATCATAGTGGATTACACTGCCCTCCTCGCAATCCTTAATGTCCCCTGGTGATGAGAAGCTCTTAGTGAGGGATGGGTGCCCTTTGTTGAACAAAAAAGAAGGAACCCGGACACTTTGTCCACATTAAAAAATTTTAAACTTCTAACTTTTATAAAATGTATTTTTTTGAATGATTACACAACCCTCAGATATAGAGATACTTTTACATTTGACATGAAATAGATTCTATCCTTTTAGCTCGTAGGGGACTGAAGAAAGCATAAATGAAACATAGGCATACCGATGGCTCGGGCTGCCTCCATCTCATCTTTAAAGAGCTCCTCAGTACCAAACTTGAGGATGTCATCCAGTTCCTGTTTGGACATGGAGCCAGTTTTGGAACCCAGGCCAGGACGCACCACCAGATGCGTCAGCATCATCTTCCTCTTTGCCACCTGAGTGATCCGCTCCTCCACCGAGGCCCGTGTCACAAAGCGATAGATCATCACTTTCCTATTCTGGCCTATACGGTGGGCCCTGCTAAATGCCTGGGAGAATCGAAAGATGGAGTGAGCGGAAATGCTTGAGAGGGATAAAGGGATAGCAAAGCAGTGAAGAAATGAAATCAACAAAATCTATGGAAGGCTATCAAAAACAACAACAACCTCAAGGGTTGATCACAGCACTGTGATCAATTCGCAAGATCTTCTGACTCACAAAGCTAAACAAATCATGCATGGCAACAAAAACATGCAAGAGTCCATCTGAGAGTCTCTGAGAAAGCAGTACTTGGATGTCATTGTGAGGATTCCAGTCGGAGTCGTAGATGATGACAGTGTCTGCAGTAGCCAGATTGATGCCGAGACCTCCAGCTCGCGTTGAAAGCAAGAAGCAGAATTGCTGAGCGCCCGGTGCTGCAGTAAAAACCAAAGCAGAGAGTCAGTGTATGCTTGTGTGTGAGACAGAGTGTGTGTAAGAGAGAGAAAGAGACACAGAGAGAGAGAGAGAGACTGAGAGAGTGAGAAGGAGAGGTAAAGGAAAATATATGCCTCCACATGCACACAATCAGACAGTCAGGATTAACAAACTCACCATTGAAGCGGTCAATGGCCTCCTGCCTTAGGCCTCCTGTAATTCCTCCATCAATACGCTCATATTTATAGCCCTCAAACTCCAGAAAATCCTCAAGTAAATCAAGCATCTTGGTCATCTGAAATAAGGAGATTACAAGCGTATTTTGATATGATCAAACAAAATTGGAGTTATTGAAATAAGAATATAAGATATTAAAATACTAAAAGGTCTGTATGGTCATGCTGTGAATAATGTCATAAGATTTTCATGGCCATTGATGAACAAGCTGTAGACATAATACTTATTGGCGATTACCTGGGAGAAAATGAGAACTCTGTGCCCTTCATCTTTAAGTTTCTTCAGCATCTTCTGAAGCAGAGTCAGTTTTCCTGAGGACTTAACCAGTTGGTTGCCGTCATAAGAACCATTGGGTAATACAGGGGCTTCCTGCAAAGACAGGAAGAGAACACAGCCAAGTTAATTCCAGGAAACAACTGGAGAAATATACTAATAAGACAACTTTCACAATGGACCAGATGCATTAAGACTGATGTTCCTGGCCATTCTCACAATGCAATGCAAACAGCAGTTGATTGGAGTTGATAGTTCTGTGTATTTCTCAAGAGCACATTAACAACGATGGACACAGGAGGACACAAGGGGTTTGAACCTGCAACCCTCTGGGTACAGTTTGGCCTCTATCACATGGCCATGCTTCACTGGATCAGGCATTATTGCCACAACAACAACATTTTATTTCATTTGACAGGATTTAGATTTAGATTTGATTTTCCTTGTTGAAAACAAACACTGGACTGTACGGCCTTGTTCCCTTACCACAGCAGCCACAGGGAACAGGTAGGGGTGGTTGCAGCACTTCTTCAGGTCCATCATAATGTTGAGCAGGGACACTTGGTTCCCTCCACCCTTGGAGTTCAGAGCCTCAAAGTTCCGCGTCAAGATGAACTTGTAATACTTCCTGTGGGTCAGAGGTCAGAGACTGGATTGAGTCAGGAGAAGAGATGAGAGTCAGGCACAAAAACAATAACAAAATTAAATTAAATTAAATTAAAAAAACACATCTCTCAGAAACATTTAATAACATCTTAGCAAATACTGAACATGCAGAAGTGAAACTACTACCTGTCTTCTGTCTATGTAATGGTAAGTTGATCAAAAAGTTATTTGACATCTACTGATATCAAATACTCCAGCCTAATGTTTCAACAGGCCTATATCAGGGCAGTCAGTGCCATTTCGGTGATTTTCTTTCTTATTCTTCTTTTATGTCTTCAGTAAGTTCAGTAAGTCTTTGGGCCCTTGAAACCTGTTTTACCTGCATTGTGTAATTTCAAATATACATGAAAGTCAATGAGAAAAAAAAGCATTCCTTTCTCAATTCTTAAATAACTTTTTGCAGACACACGGCATGGACTGCAGCCAATCCACTTCACAGGATGAACTACAGTAGAGGAATACCAACTGATCCCAGGGCATACTTCTGCATGGGGCTGAGCTCCACTCTGACTATGAGCTCTGTCTTTGCGGGCATATTCTTGAAGACATCAGCTTTCAGCCTCCTGAGCATGTGAGGCCCCAGCAGGTCATGGAGCTTCTTGATCTGGTCCTCCTTGGAGATGTCAGCAAACTCCTCCAGGAAGCCATCTAGGTTACTGCACAGATCACAGGTCATACATGGAATGATCAGAGAAAGCGACGCATTTGATTGCCGATAAATTGAAAAGCAGCGAAAATAGTATCTATCTATCACCATTTTTTTCCTTTCTTTCTTTCTTTCTTTCTTTCTTTCTTTCTTTCTTTCTTTCATCCATATATGAATAATAAAGTCAGTATAGTATAGTATAGCATACGATACAATAGGATATATGAGATAATAAATATCAGAATAGTATCCATAACTTCAGGACATTATTATATAATATTACAACTTCATAATAATATTGTTAAATTATATAACATTGTACTGTATTATACAATATCATACTGAGATGCTGAAGCGAGCAAATTAAGCTATAATGTCTTGGCTCGAGGCGCTAAGCCCCTGTGAGGATTGTGACCCTGCAGGTCCTGTTGTGAAATCACTGGTGCATCTCCCCACCAGGAGGCCTTCGCTGTGGGGCAGGAACGTGCTGCTGCAACCAGCCTCAGGGACAGCTAGGGCTAATGGGAGAGCCCTGGGGATGGAGCGATGGAGAGATGGAGGGATGGAGGAATGGAAGCATGGGTGGAGGGACTTATTTGAAACGCTCCGGGGTGAGGACATCCTGTGCTGATGCAGCTAATATGTAATAACAGGGCCCTGGGAATAGAAGGGTGTGGTATGGAGGGATATGATGATGGGGTACAGAAGGATGGAAGGAATATAAGGTTGGAGGAATGAAAGGGAGGGGTGTTAAGAGGGAAGGACTTACTTGAAGCGCTCTGGAGTGAGGAAGTTAAGCAGGTGGAATAGCTCCTCCAGGTTGTTCTGAAGAGGGGTTCCAGTCAGCAGCAGCTTGTAGTAGATCTTATACCCGTTGAGAATCCTGAAAAACTTTTTTGGAAATATCACAAACATGCAAAAAGTGCAGTAATGATGCATGTAAAACTCCAATCAAGCCTCCAAAGCTCTATCAGGATTTCACCTATTAATTTCTAATGGAAGAGATTTCCTGCTTCTTTCCTGCTTCATTGTGTTTCTGATCTTGCCATTTCTAACTAGCTTTGTCAAATACAAGCTTAGGGCTAGTGCTCTAGTGTCATAATTGCTGTTTGATTGATACCTTTGATTGGTTGTTCTTGAGTCTGTGGGCCTCATCTACCACTAGGCAGGCCCAGCTGATGGAGCCCAAAATGGCCTGATCAATAGTGATCAGTTCATAGGATGTCAGCAGCACATGGAACTTGATGGGGGTGTCTTTCTGCAAGGGGAAGAACCAAGACCAACAACAGAACATGAAGCCACATACCGAAATTATGAATGATGTTGTAGCAATGTAGATGTAGGATCATATGGTGGAGGAAATCTGTTTATCTAAGCTTTCTGGCCCTTATTGTGCCACCCATTGGCCTGTAACAAACCAGAAAAAGTATTTGAATGCAATTTGACACAGGTGTGGTATAGTACAGCACAGGGTACCTTCATGCGGAAGACCTTGCGGCCTGATTTGACTGCACTCTCTTCGAAGGTGAACTCGTTCTCCCTGATGACTGCCCTGCTGTCTTTGTCCCCGGTATATGTCACCACATAGAAGTCTGGGGCCCACATCTCAAACTCCCTCTCCCAGTTGATGATGGTGGAGAGGGGCGCACTCACCAAGAAGGGCCCCCTAGAGTGACCCTGAGACAGAGGAGAAGACATGACATCAGTGAAATATACTATATACTGCACGTTTTTCTTTCCACTCTTCTTCTCTCTCTTCTTCTAATAATATGTATGCTATTTATCAAAAGTACCAAGGCATTTATCGCAATCACCTTATATTACCATGAATCCCATGAGGAACTGAGCCCATAATGATATTATTATCGCATTGCACTGCAGAGGACCACAAAGTGATAATAATGATATCTTTGAGGACATTCTTTGATATGATTATGATGTGGTGATGCGGCTAGATATTACATGGCTGAAACAGCCATAGTATAGTGATTATTTCCCTCCTCACCTCCTTGTAGAGTGAGTAGAGGAACACTATGGTCTGCACTGTCTTCCCCAGACCCATCTCATCAGCCAGGATGGTATCTGTGCCCTGTGCCCAGGAGAACCTCAACCAGTTCAGGCCCTCCAGCTGGTATGGGTGCAGGGTACCCCCAGTGGCATTAATGTACCACGGCTGGTGCTCAAACTTGATGGTTGGCTGGTGATGAGAGAACACAGTATATGATGGACGAGATTTCTGTATTCTAGCGTGACCGCGTGGATGGGTGGTGCTACACTAGGCAATGTTTTGGGTAAATAGGCAACCCTCCCTGTAAAAAGCAATAAATAAGGTCATGCAACATGCAATTAAAGAGTATGTAAGAATAGAACTCTTGACGATAATACAACAAATAATTTTGAGAAAAATAAAATATTGAAGATGATGAACAAACAGAATATGTTGAAGATTAAGATACAGCATCTTTCTCATGCTAAATCCTAACTCCTATTTGCTTGACAGAACTCTCACTATGTTGCCCGTTGAGGGATTTGAAGAGCTGCTGCAACAAGCGGCCACTACCACAGCGCCATCTTGCATTCACAGAGAGAAAGAAACAATGCTGAAGCATTTCTGTACCACTGCTCTAACGGCACTGGGATACACCAGCTTACATCTATGATGGGAGCATCAGGAGGGACTTCCCTCTTCGGATGGTCCTCTTTGAGTTTTTTTCCTTTCCTCACCACCAGGGGGCGTTGGTCCTCCCCCAGAATTTGCTCCCTGTCAGATAATTACAGTAACACATACATATCAGTCCAACAGTTCAAACAAGGGCATCACAGATAGTGGGCAGGGCAGAGGGGAAACAGCAGCACAAGTGGGCATATGCCTTTGTTTATTTCTGTGTGCTCAAGCATGCCAAGTAGCAGAAGAGGGGGACAGAAGATAGAAAGAGTTGCGAGAGAAACAGATGGGAGAATTGACAGAAATTAATGGAGAATGAGACAGATTAAGTTTTAGTATTTTCAAGGCTTTAAGAGGAGCTGGACATTATGGACCCTGCTTATGACGGGTGAACATAATTGCCTGATAATTGATGGCCATGTATGGCCCCTTAGGATTTCCCTGGGCTCGGAACCCAGGACATTTTTCCGCGTCGTCCTCACCCTTTTCCCTACACCCTTAAATACAGCTATGGAAAGAGGTATGAATTACAGCTGAGTTAATTCGTAGATACTGTGAACCAACCTGTGGTCCCAGTAAAACCCTTTATGACTGTCATATTCAGGGATGTCAAAATCATCCACCTCCCAGGTGCACTGGTCGTAGGGCAGGTCTCTCCACTTGATCAGGTAATGCACATCCCCATCCTTATCGAAGCTACAGGGAAAATAATAGACACGGCAAACAAAAAAAGGCTCATGATTTTTAGAAGACTATCTTATTGATCGATAATCAAGCTCTCTCTTAGGACATTCAAAAAAGCTTTGTTTCTGAGAAAACTGTGCCAGCCTCCTGTTAGCATTTCTAAGCAAGCAAGTCAAAAGGGTAGGAAACTCAAAGTCCTTTCCTATCCTTTCTATCACTACAGCTATGGACCTAAATTCCAGAGCAACATCTCATTGTGAAACTAGAATTGCTAATCAGAGCCCTTTTCTTAATGATACCATCTGTTATACTACGTGACATGTAATGCACGTCTATACATATGACACATGTGAGAGTCTGTGTAAATGTGAGCTGCCACCTGTGGTTGAATATCCGGTGGATAACCATCCACTCTGGTTTGATGCCGTAGCGATAGAAGCGCTCCTCCATAATAGCATACTGGGGGTCTTTGCTCTTCCTCTTCTCACTGTTGAGCTCCTCCTCTCCGGAGCCGTAGTCGTATGGCGGAGGCTCGTCCATGTCGTTCTTACGCTGGTAGTTACGGTACATGACTGTGTGGTACAGCTCCAACTGCACAACCACAGAGAGGTAAAATAATCCATAATAAACCAAAATAATCCAGTTTAGTTTCATGCAGCATCACCTCAGAGAAAGTATTTTTTTCATAAGAATCCAACGTACAATCTTGCCACAGTATTGAAGGTCATTTGATAAACAAGTCAAAGTTTCAGAACAAATGTTCAGTCATCACTTGATTAAATTGCCATTCAGCTTGAATGCTTGAAGTGGTTACTCATTGCCATTGCATTTGGGGATTTGAGGCAATGCACACTTACATTCCCAACGGTCATTTAGCAACAATCAAACTCTGCATGTGACTCTTGCCTAATGAAACTTTAAATGCTTTTGATCAGTGCTGTGTTACAGTGCTTAGACATTGCTAGCAACCTGGCAGTGGGCAGAAATGTTCAATTTGAGACTGTACCTAACTGTGACATCTCACCTGAAGCTCGCTGACCCAGGAGCAGTGCCAGTAGGAAAGGCCAGCCCACTTCACAAAGAGCTCCCTCTCGGAGTGGCCCTTGAGCGGGGGCTTGGCTAGAGGGTCTGCAGGCTTGCCGTCAGGGCCAGGAGGGAGTTCAGCTGGCAACGGGGGTTCACCCCAAGTCCAGTGCAGAATCCTCTGAACCTTGCCTTTTAGGGGAGGGCACTAGGAAAGAAAGGAGAGGAGTGGTGATAGAACGCATGCAGTCTGTTGTTTTCCAATCAAAAACTGCTCCATTTTTCCCAGCCAGAAGGAAAAGGAGAGAATGGCCTGCTGCTGTAAATCACCTATAGCACTGGTCGCATTCACGGGTCAATATTTGAAACCAGGGTGAAAGTCATTTTTAATTTCATTAAACGGCATTTTTTCTGAACTTTCAAGAGGATTTTTTCCCAGAGCCCCAATTAATTTCTGACCCTGCTACTCTGTATCTATGCTTCTACCTAGTTCACAGTATTACAGCCAATAATTCATTACTGATCTCACCAATAATAGGCTAATGAGGCAGCTGACCTTCTGGCGTGAAACAGCCCACTCAGCAGTTCAGAAACTTAACTGTACCAACCATCACAAGCTAAATGTAAGGCTGACCTTCCAGTAGTGTTCAATTTAAATGTTTAGAGTGTCTAGTGAAGTGCATAGTTGTCTATATTCTGTATCTATAGGATAGGATAGGATCTATAGGATAGGATATAGGATGATATAAATCATTTAACAAAAGCTGAAGGCTAATTCTAAACAAGATATCCACCATTCTCAAAAACTCACTTTCATTCACTTGCTCTTACAAAAGTATTGCTAAAAAGAAACTAAAACTGATTTTGGTAAAATATTTAAGCTATTAGCTATTTAAAGACCTTTGTCTATCAAGTACTAACAGTGTTGAATTTGGAATGATTTATGAACAGTGATGAGTGATTGAGTGGTGAGTTAAACAGTATTTTAAATGAAATCGGTATGAGATGTGGCAGCTCACCATGCAGCGCGGACACAGCCACTCCCCATTGGGTATCTCAGGGAGAGGTGGGTTGAGGCAGTGGATGTGGTAGGAGGATGGGCAGGTGTCACAGCACAGCAATTCCCCTCCATCTTTACACACTCTGCAGAACTCCATGTGGTCATCCTCTTCCTCACCTGCTGCCTCTTCCTCTTCCTCATCATCATCTTTGGCCTCCCACTGGATACCCTCCTTCTCCTGAGGGACACAGTAGGCTGTCAGGGAGGTAGCAGAGGGGTAGCCCACCTAAAGGTAAGCTTACCCTCCTTTTTATTTGTGAGTTTGGCCACCTTTTCAAACTGAAATAAATTCTTTCAGACGTTAAGTTGCATTAAAACTTTTCAACAAAATAATGGTTTGAATTAATTTTATATGTTGTATTGTTTGCTGTTCATCTTATAGTGACCAACACCTTCTTTTCATAATATTCACACCATGTATGTATACAGTCAGTGACATGAGTAATGGGGCAGTGAGCTAAAATTGGTCATTTCTGTTGGTGTCATTGTTTGAAAACGGTTTAACATGAAGACCAAAAAGCATCCACGATCAAAGGGTGGTATCTGTTGTTTTGCCTCAGATTCATCTTTTGATGTGATAATAATGTCCATAATGTGTTTTAGATTAGTCGACAGCATAAAAGACTAACTTTGAAGCATGGTCCTAGTACTTACACTACTGACTCTCTTTCAACTAAACTGACAACAGACACCTACAGCATACTGATAACTTCTAATTATGCCATCATATATCACTGCACACGGTTCTTCTCTAAACACAGTGCACCTACACACAGTACTGTTTTTTAAAGAAAAAAGAAGTTCCAGTCCATGGCATTAAAACATCTACATGAACACAGTATTCCAGATAACAGCTCAAATCCTGGCCAAGGTCTTATTTGGAATAAACTGTTCACATGCATCTTCATATCCCACTCACAAATCTCACTGTGCACATCTACACGTAGAATATTTAGAATACTACAAACAATTGAATCATGGAAAAAACAACAATAAATGGTAGACGATATCTTAGTATCATGGCAATCAAGAACTTGGCTTCTCATAATTGTTATAAGAATGTATAGTTTACATTTCCGGTAGCAGCAACAGCGGTTTGTTTGGAATAAATAGAAGAAGAACTGGGTAGTTAGCATAAGCAGCGATAGCCACCATGGCTCAACAGACAAAGAAAAGAGCGCCACCTACAGAAACTCAAACTTCATCAACAAGAAATCCAAGGAAAAAGACGTCACAGTACTGGCCAAGTGGGAAGTGCAGTGCAAAAACACCACAGCAATGACTGCTTAACACCAAAGATGATGGCATTTCTGATGAAACTCTGGGGAAATCTAATCCACTCACACAGTGTGGACAGCTCCACTTGCCCTCGGGGGCCTTCTCCAGCTCAGGGTCCAGACAGACCAAGTGGTAGGCTCTGGGACAGGTATCACAAAGGATAATCTCCCCGCCCTGCTGGCACACCTCGCAGTAGTCCTGGTGGTCTGTCTCATAGCCATCTCCATCCTCCTCTGGAGAGGGCACAGGAAGTCAATCAGTCAGTACACACAAGCTGCTTCAATGGAGCTGCTCAGTGTGATTGTACTGAGCGGCTCCCAGGGGTGAGTGGCTATATGAGTATGAAGCAAGGTGTTTCTGAAAAGTGTGTTCAGAAAACCTTCCCAAAATAAATAAAACTTTAAAAAAATATGTGTACACATGAATATTGAATACTTAGTCATGCACACATTTTTGTTTACTCATTAACTATCATCAAACCAAACAGGTTATGAGAGATTTCAGTGGGATTTCAGAGGAAAAATACACCGGAGACGGTAGAGAGTGTAGACAGTAAACATACTTTTCCTTTTTTTCCGCCCACGTCGAGCCTTTTTCTTGGTGGCGGCCCCTGAGGTATCAGAAAGCACAGAGGCACTGTGGATGCTGATGTCATCAAAGTCTGACTCCTCCAGGAAGTCCTCCTCACTCTGGAAAAACATACAAACAGTGGGAATTCACACACAGCTGCTTAGTGTACCCAGATGGGGGGACATATTCACTTATGTTCTGACCTGAAAGTATATGTTATGGTATGGTATGGTATGGTATGGTATGGTATGGTATGTATGGATTCTTGTTGATCTTTACACATAATCACAACAAAATTTACACTTTAATGTCACTGAAAATACAGAATAGTTGAGAGGATTTATGAGATGAATGGGGATGGTGGAGCTAACAACAAGACATACCGAGGATGCTTTCTTCTTCTTCCCACTTTGGCCCGACTTTGATTTGGTCTTCTTCAGCTTGGGTTTCTTCTTCACCTCTTTCACAGTCTTGCTTTTCTTTCTAACCCCTGGTCCTGAGAAAACGGATCCAGACCACAGTTACGTTAATTGAGTGGTATTCTTACTCTTATTTCTAAAAACATCCGTTCTCTCACAGTTCACTCGTCCTTACCCTTTCCCTCTTTGGTTTTGGCTTTTTTGATTGGCCCCAGCTGAGAGCTTGGTTGGCTGCTGCTGACAGAGATTGGCTGTGCCACAGTAACAGTTTCCACAGCGGCAGCCACAGCAGCAGCCACAGCGGTGGCAGATGCGCCTTTGAACGGGTTGTTGGCACTGAACTCTCGCCACTTGGCCCCTAACACTGTCATCATCTTTGACATGGGAATCTTCGGGTTCTTCTTGGCAATGAGAGGCCTGAGTAAAATCAAGGGGGAGAAGAGAACAACGACGGCAGCTTTATTATGTCACACTCCATTCCCGTTGATGTAATTTATACTTCCCTCAGCACCAGAGGGAACCGTGTCTTGATTTGCAGACCTCCCAATGCCCCGTAAGTTTTGTTCTCCGTGCTTCGCTGTGTGTATGTCATGTTTGTGATTTGTCAGGCAACAGCTTGAGGTTTGGCACATTGGCCTGTGAAAGATAGTGGGTCAGAGCACTAAGTCCCAGAGCCTCTGGGCTGTCACAGGCATCCAGTAAGCAGCTGACTACTCACAGGGGGCACTGCAGGAGCTCATGCTCCACTTTGTCGGAGCAGAGGCTTAGCCCAGCCAGACAGCCCCAGGTGAGACAGACTCTTTATACCAACAGCAGAGCTTTCTAGCTCAAACAAAAAGAGCAGTGTTTGCTCGCCACACCGTGTTCTAGTTTCACTATGGAGTTTTTTGTTGAAAGCCTGTCAGTGAGGAACTCTGCCAATCCAAGGCAATAGAAGCGGAGCAGTGTAACATAGGATGGTAATCCAGATACGAAATGGATACTTGCCTGAGGAACTGGCTGAAAGCCTTATAGTTAGTGATGGTTTTATAGTCCTCCTCGGTGAAGCCATACTGAACGTCCTCTAGACCCCACTCTTGCATCAACTGGCTGGAGGATTTGGGCTCCTAGAGCAATACAGATCAAAGAGATCAACATGCAATGCATACAAACGCATTAAAATACCCTGAAAAATGAATTAAACACATTACATTAAGATATGATGTGTTGGTGATACTGTGGGAATTGGTTGCTCATCCTAAATAGAAAATCCAATTTAGTGAAAGATAAAGCTTAATATATTTTGAACTCATGGTCAAAATATTCCTTCTGATCAAACTTACTTTCATATTCCCATCATCATCATCGTCCTCATCCTCCTCCTCCTCTCTCTTCTTCTTCCTGGGCTTCTTTTCTTTCTTCTCCTTCGGTTTCTTCTTCTTCTTCTTTGTGGGCCCATAGGTGCTGCTCTCACTCTCAGAGCCTATTTCTGGACGTTCTCGTTCCTCCTCCATCTCTGAGGCCTCCTCCAGGTCACTGTCAACTGGCCCCTGGATTCCTCCCTGAGGAATGTTCATATGCACACACACACACACACACACACACACACACACACACACAAACACACACACACACACACACACATACACATATAAGG